>JAVCKV010004424.1:0-74328 GCA_032274145.1 Herpochondria borealis | reverse complement strand
GAAAATGTGTAGCACCTGAATGACTCAGTGAGGTAATCAATGAGTGATCCAAATAAAAATGGTATCACCCTGCTGTCTCGATAAAAACTGGGTCTACGCGGAATCGTGTGGGTTTATTTGAGCGTTTCTGGGTAATGGCGGCAGGAATGATGCGATGATTTTTAGTTTCAAATATTCTTCATCGCGATAGCCATAGGCTTTGCGCTGAATCACACGTATCTTGTTGTTGACGCCTTCCACCAGGCCCAAACTGACTTTGTTGTCTGGGTGGCAGTACGATGCAATGCCATCCCAGTGTCTTTCCACCATCGCTGCAAATTTCACATATGGCTTGAGCCTTTTCCATTTTAGACTGTCTTTCCATCGTTCGAAAAATGCACGCGCACCACGCTCGGTCTTGTAATCCCACAGCTGCCCAAAACTCTCTTTGAGCAAGTAAGCCGTATTCAGCCGACGGTTGGCAGCAAGCAACTTTTTCAGCGCTCGGCGTCCGTCTAGATTTAGATTCTCCTTATTGGACAACAGAGTGTATCGTTGGCCTTTGATGTAGCTTCTGTCTTTACCGCTGAGTCTCTTGTACTCATCTCGACGCACCTGATCAAGCGCTTTGGACAGGTGGCGCATGATATGGAACTTATCATAGATGATGAGTGCTTCCGGGGCGTTCTTCAGTGTTGAGTTGCGAAATGCCTTCCACATATCCATAGCAGCCAATTTGATACGGTTGCACCTCTTTTTTCCTATAAATTCGTAGAATTGGTCCAGGTCTTCTTCCTTTCGACCTTCGCCGCCAACCCAGATCGGACGACGCTGATCCAGGTCACTGACAATAACCCGGTAGTTGTGCCCTTTGCGTATGGATATTTCATCTACGCCTATTGCCCGTGGCGTTGGCGGGCCCGCCAGTTCGACCTGTCGACTCATGTAGAGCTTGTCCAAATCCTTCACTGTGCTGTGATGTAAGCGCTCAATCTCAGCTACGCGACTTACCGTCATATCGCGACACAAGTCGCCAACATGCATAGCGAACCGTTGCGTATAACGCGGATTGTCGGCCAACCAATCCAGATGCTCTACGTGCACCGAAGTACACACGGGACATTTGATTCGCCAACGCTCGAATTCAAGATTGATACGCCAGCCAGCGACAGACAGGTCACGCACCCGAACCATTTTACGATCGTATCTAGATCTACACCGATGACCACAGCGGGCACATATGGCTGTTTTTTTCGCCGTTGCAAAGTAATGATTCGCGAATAGCGATCACCAAACACACCCTTCAACATCGAGTTCGCTGTGAACCCTGGAAAGCAGAAAAGCGACCGAATTGACTTGTAGTTCTTCATGCGTAAAGCTTACCCGAAAATCGATACAACTTTCCAAGCCACCGATTTTAACGACAGTGCTATCTATACAGCCATATTCAGACAGCTATCATTGAATTTGGCCCACACAAACCCGCGTAGACCCATTTATAATAAAGCTGGCAAAGTGGATAGTTATGATGAAAAATCCATCAACAAACGACTCAAGCGCCAAGCTAGTCCACCTGATGGAGCCGGCCGCCCTGACTGAAGTGTTCCAATACATTGTTGTAAAAGTGAGCCGTCAAGTGTTGAGGTTTATAAATCGAAGCCTATCCAAATTAGCAACTCTTGCGTCCTACCGTGAACAGCTACGACCTTTGTTAACAAGTAACCTCTAATTCGCTCGGACACCGATGCAACAGACGCACATATCAACTATTTTTTAAATCTTCGTTTTCAACAATGCTATCTATCAGTCCACCGGACAACATCTGAGGCAATTCGATACCCCAGTTATTATTCCCTTCGAGCAATATGGGTTTGTCTTGTGTAATGATATTGTCCCAGGCAATCGAGTGAATATCTGGAAACTGGCCGTGAGCCAGTTGATTATTTCTCAGGCATTTGTGCCATTGAGGCACGGTGAATTCATTTGCGATTCTTTTTAGCAGTACAATGACATCTGGTTCACAGTGAATCATTTTGTCCAGGCTGTCTGTAATAGCTTTTCCGCTATTACAATCAATCTGGAGTGCCAGATATTGTTTGTTTTCGTCCTGATTAATAAAAGGAACTTCCAGAAATGCGCAGTAGGGAATGATTTTTCCGTTGTGCCATCTCGTGATAACCCTAATGTTTATGGCATCGTTACTTTGTGCTTGTAGTAAATCGAATTGCTGATGGTTTGTGTGATTCGGTTGTAGTAAATATTCCTGTGCCGCGAGTTGGGCTTCAATGTGGCAGACGGCATCTTGTCCAGTGCAATGATTGCCTTTTAGGTCTTGAAATTGTGGTAATCCGCTGTTATTGATTTGAAGGTTAAATGCACCGATAGCCCCGTGGCCGATCGTAGGTTTTAGAAATACATTTGTTCCAGGTCGAAGAGGGAGGTCAGCGAATCGGGAGCCTGCTGGTAACAGTTGTCCGTCGGAAATACTGATATCGTACAATCTCATCCGGTTGGCAAATTTTGATTTGTCAGACAGTAGTCTTCTTTGTTTCGCACTTGCGCTGTTGTCGTGCCGTAAATGAAAAGCAGGAAGCTCATTATTATAAATATAATTCCAGATTACATTGGAACTTGGCTCAAGGTAGAATTTAAATCGATAGTACGAACCCGGCGGAATGCAGTGTGCAATTGCCAGAAATATACAGGAAGAAAACTGTCTAAACTTACTGATTCCATTTGCACTCTCGACTTCAGCTCCATATCTTTGCACATATCTGTATGTGGTGCGCCAGGCAAGGAAGACTATCCAGCGCAACCATAGTGCTATGTTGCATGCTACAATCAAAGATAGTGGTGTTTGCATCGGACCTTTGCAGAAAAACTTCCGATGCTCTTTTACTTGTTGTGATGCGAATGGGTTGAGAAACGCCATACTGATTAGCCCGTACGGCAAAGGGCGTTTCCAAACGGAACTCAGTAGATTTAGTGCTCGTTTCAGTTTTTTCCAAATCATTACGAGAAGCTAGTTGTTTGATTGGTTCACTGCTGGTTTGATCATATGTATGTGAGTTTCGGATTGATTTGTAATTTTCAGCCCCAATCGAGTGTAGAGTTTTTGGGCTCTTGCATTGCCTAGTTCTACATCCAGTCTAAAAGTTCTGTGTGTTGACTTGCAAAAATTTATCAGTGCAAGAATACACGCTGTGCCTATACCCTGACCTTGTGTACTATCAAGAATAATTATGTCGAGAAGATAAAGCTCATTTGAATCCGTCCATGTCCATAATTGGCCAGCCTTTTCATCTTGAAAATATATCGTCCAGCACTGAGCGTTAGGATAAGAGCTATTGTAACTAGCCACCTTGGCTCTGTATTGCATCTTTGCAATTGTCGATGCGGCATGCTGATCAATCAGTGATGTCAATGCCATAGCGATCGATTCAATCAGCTGAGATTCGAATATTACATCTGTCTCGTCGGTAAGGATAGGAGCGAGACTGCTGTTTGGTTCAATGAAATTCGACCAATCGATATGTTCAGCTTGTATGTTTTTTTCCATCGGCTCGATATTCGGTCTTGTTGCGTTATTATAATCAGGGGCTGACAAGGTGTGATTCAATGTTTCGTAACGGTAAACAGGTAAACAGGTAAACAGGTAAACAGGTAAACAGGTAAACAGGTAAACAGGTAAACAGTGCCTGTGTAAAAGGCTGTGTTTTAGGGCAATAAATCTGCATATTCATCATATTCCGAGACCGTGAAGATTCTCGATTATTGTTGATAATATGTGAAACAATCTGCTGATCGGATTGGATTTTTGACAGCTGCTGGGAAATTAAACTAAGCATATCTTACAAAAATTGTTGGGAGACGGAAACGGAGCTATTGTGACTGCTGCATTTGTTTTTTCCCCTGGACGTTGTGGTACACAATAGTTGGCAGCCTATTTGTTCAGGTTAGCTGATTATAATAACGCAAGCGACAGATTCTAGATTACGCATGAACCAATTCACCTCGATTATAATCCTTCTAGAAATTTCTTGGTTCACCCGTTGAGGAGTAGTGCGGATATCATTGTTGAACACAAAAATTAAATCACTAGTGTCCCGTTAACTCGGAGGTGAGTATGGCCTGATTCCCCCGAGTTGTTACAATGTAATTGCTTAGAAAACGCTGTAGCAAAGGAAAATCAGGCCATGGCCCATTGTAATACGATCTTCTCGCAAATACTCAAATTGGTGCCGAGACATGAGTTTGAGTCATTAGCCAACAAGCACCATAGGGGCAGAATGTTCAGAACCGCGTCGAGGTGGTCGCAGTTTGTCACAATGAGTCTGGCTCAGCTTACCGGTCGCCGAAGTTTGCGTGATGTTGTTGAAAACGTGTCTGCGCAGGAGCACCGGCTGTACCACCTTGGTAGTGCCAAGCTGTCCCGATCGAACCTTTCGCGGATCAATGAAGACAAGCCATATGAGTTATATGAGGCATTGTTTGGGAAACTGCTCGAACGATGTCAGAAACAGGCACCAGCACATGGCTTCAGATTCAAGAACGAGTTGTATTCGCTCGATGCCAGTACGATAGATTTGTGTCTATCCGTGTTTCCCTGGGCTAAATTCAGAAAGAAAAAGGGGGCCATCAAACTCCATGTTGGTATAAACCATAAAGGAAACATACCTGAATTTGTTACGATCACAGATGGTAAGCAGCACGATGTCACAGAAGGAAGGCGCGTTGATTTTCCCAAGGGCAGCATAGTTGCAATGGATCGTGGATACACAGACTATAAATGGTACAAGCAACTGTCAGACAAGGAAATATTCTTCGTCAGTCGCTCTAAGTCAAATGCCAAAATGAAGATAATCGAGCGCCGCAAGGTTGATCGATCGGCGGGATTAACAAGCGATCACACCGTCGAATTCACGGGATTCTATGCCACGAAGCATTGTCCGATACCTCTGCGGCGGATTGGATATCGAGATGCTGAAACTGGAAAGCGCTATGTGTTTGTGACAAACAATTTCAAACTCAGTCCTCTTACAATTGCAAAGATCTACAAGGCGCGCTGGCAAATAGAGTTGTTTTTTAAATGGATCAAGCAAAACTTGAAAATCAAGTCGTTTATGGGAACGAGCAAGAACGCTGTAATGACACAGATTTGGATTGCGCTGTGTGTTTACCTGTTACTGGCGTTTTTAAAGTTTCAATCGAAAACGCAGAAATCTATGCAACAGATATTACGGCTGTTACAAACGAATCTATTTGAAAAATGGTCTTTGGCAGACTTAATTACCGGTCGAGAGAGAAAGAAAAATTTTCGCCCTGGCCTTCAGCTCGTCATGTTTTGAAAGTTAGCGGGACAGTAGTGAAATTAAATAGAAAAGACACCTTATAGCTGGTGGGTGTTATGTAGAGTGCGGTTTTCCGTGCTGGCGTCATTTAGCATGGTTTCAGGAATCACTGGCGGACATATGTCGTGTTGCGGTGATCTATATACATAGAGATCCGATCGCGAATGCTGTTTCATTACTAAAACTATCATCCATTGTTTCTGGATTACCGCCCAAAAAAATGTATCTGCTGATGCAGATAGTTTTTGTCCGTACGAGAAGAAGAATGGGATTCATTTTCACTGTATGAAAAAATTTGATCTACTGGGCAAAAGTACAGTTGCAAGCTGTCGATTACAGAAAGAATTGGCATGGCGGTGATTGGCTGTCGCTTGGTTTTGAAGATTTGTTCAAATTGCAGACGCAAAGGACAGTTGGGCAGTCGTTGGCTTTACAAATTTCCACACTACAGAATCGGTGGTTACCGACAAGTTTAACTTTGTAGTTCAGCATTGTGTTTATACCGTCGAGCTAAATCGTCATCAGCGCATCAAAGAAATGGCCAATGCTCTAGGTTATTTTCACTAGATGGCCGGGCGGGTTGGCAGCAAACCCCCGCTAAAATCAGGGAGAGTAGAGTGTTGCGATTTGAATTGCGGAAAATTACCGGTATTTGTGAGTCCAAAGCTGGTACATTCCCTTGATTAATGGTTCCATCAGTAGAAGTGCTTAGGACGCTAAATGTCTCAAAGAGAAAATTCCGGTAATTATGCATATAGTTTGTTCGGTTTGCGGATTCTCAGTGATTTACCACTACCCGAGCTGAGAGAGCCAAGTACGGATGACCTGGGGACTCTTGTCATTCGACAAGGGTTAGTTGAGCACGAATCAATTGTCGGGGCAAAACAATTTGGACCATTTCTCTGGGCATCGGCAGATGCCTTATATCTTGCCATTCCAAGTATAATCACGTTTATTGCTCGTGAGGGAAGAGAGATAATTTACGAGCCAGCCGACGGGATTGATGAAGATAGTATCAGGGTTTATTTATTTGGTTCTGGTATGTCGGCGATAATGATGCAGCGTAACTTCTTAGTATTGCACGGCAATGCGTTGGCAACAACTGAAAGGACGATCATTTGTGTTGGTAATTCCGGTGCAGGTAAGTCAACAATTGCCGCAGCAATGCTTCACAAGGGTCATAAAATTGTTGCTGATGATGTGTGCATAGTTGATGGCGATGGTCAGGTATATCCCGGGTTGCCACGAATAAAACTCTGGCAGGACAGTGCAGAAATTCTTGGAATGGATATCAATCACTATGAGCGTATCAGACCTGAAGTTGAAAAATTTAATGTTCCTATCGGATCCAGTTATTGTGCTGAGCCGAAAAAGGTCGACTCCATTGTTGTGTTAGATGAAAGTGCCGGGGAAGTCGTCGAAACTCAGATCATTTCAGGATTTCGCAAGTTCGAGTTACTGTATCAGAATAATTTTCGACCTCGATATATTAAAGCTCTTGGACAGGAAGTTGATGTTTTTAAAAGAAATTCGAAATTTGCACTCCGGGTGTCGATGTTGAAATTGACTCGACCCAGAGGCGTGGATCAAATTGAAGTCATTGTTAGGCATCTAGAGAATTTGGGATGTCGTCTCGGGACCAAAACATAAAAGCTGGTCTGTATTGGTTGGCGTCATATCCAAAGTCAGGTAACACCTGGCTAAGGGTTTTTTTGAGTAATTTGTTGTCAGCTCAAGACTCACCCGTGTCTATCAATGCGCTCAATACAGCCCATATTGCAAGTAGCCGCATTTGGCTTGATGAAGTGCTGGCATTCTCTACAGCGGATTTGAACGGACAGGAGGTGCTCGCGTTAAGACCTCTTGTTTATGCATGGTCTCACAAGGAAGCAAATACCCCACTATATTGCAAAGTACATGATGCTAATTCAGATTTTCATCAGGGACACGCGCTGTTTTCCCATGACTCAATGACTAAGGCTGTGTATGTTATTCGTAATCCACTGGATGTCGCAGTGTCACTGTCAGATCATTTAAATGTGTCTTTATCCAATGCGGTAACGAATATCTGCGACCAAAAATTTACACTAGCCGAAAATAAGTCACGCCAACAGGTTCCTCAAGTTCTCCTGAGTTGGAGCCAACATGTACAGAGTTGGGTAGATCGTAAAAATCTTGATATTCATGTTGTGAAGTACGAGGATATGCACGCGGACCCGTATGGATCTTTCTCAAAAGTGGTCAACTTTCTAGGTATTCAGCGAAATAGCGCAGAGATTGATCGGGCAATAGAGAACTCATCGTTTGAAAATTTAAAGAATCAAGAAGATAAAAAGTCTTTCTCCGAACGTGCTGTGACATCCAAGGCTTTTTTTCGATCTGGACGTGTCGGCGATTGGAGAAGAGCATTGTCGCGAGCGCAAGTGGAGCGAGTTATCTCCGCAAATCGCGATACAATGGGCAGGTTTGGGTATCTCGACTAGGATTGACTTTATAATCTACTATTTATAGTGGGAGCTCCTGTGATGAATAATAATTTGTTAGTACAAAGAAACCCCGATTTAGTTGCTGCGGATCTGGATGGCGACACTGTTATGATGGATATTGACAGTGGTCATTACTTTTCACTAAATTCTGTGGGCACGTTCGTATGGGCGACTTTGGAAGAGTCTTGTTCATTGCAGTACATCATTGACAGTGTACTGCAAGAGTTTGAAGTTTCTCATTCGGATGATTTGACAGCCGATATAACAGTGTTTCTCCAGGAGTTACTGCAGAACAAACTGATTCAGGAAGTATCCAGCTAGGATGCGGGCTGTGGTTCCCATTATTCGCAGATGTCGATCTTGGCTGTTTCGAACACCTGTTGCTGATTGGTTTTTGATATTAACTATTTTCTCAATACTGGGTGTTGTTAGATTGCTGATTCTGATACTGCCTTTTAGAGTATATTCAGTCGTTTTGGGAGAGCATTCGCCGATTGGAACATCTCCAACATATGTGTCTGTGGACAAATACTGTTCTGCTGAGCGAGTCGGACGTTTAGTTCGACAGGTAGCCAGGGTAACTCCGTGGGACTCAGTTTGCCTGCCGCAGGCAATGGTGACTTCCGTTATATTGTGGGCGAAAAGGATACCCCACGTCACTTACTTTGGTGTAGTTCGAGGTGACGGAAAAAATAAACACTTAATAGCTCACGCTTGGGTGAAGACTGCTGATCAGGTGGTTACGGGTGGTAATGGGAATGAAAGGTATGCTGTGGTTGCTGTATTCGCTAGAAATTAGTGGAGACAGTTTATGTTCGCCGGAATAATTGTTCGACAGTCACCAAAACACCCACAGGTTTTTGCAACTTCACAGTTGTTGCTTGACTCATTGATGCCATATTGTCGGGCGGATAAGGTTGGTAAGTGGGCGTCCGAAAATGCTTTGGTGGTTCAGGCATTAACATGGAATACTTCAGAATCTGTACATGAGGTGGTGCCCGAAGTCTGCGAGATAACTGGTCGGATTATCGTCTCCTGGGTAAGGCTAGACAATCGTAGTGAGCTATGTGGAGAATTAAATCTTGAGAATAACCGTGAACTCACAGATCCGCAGTTGATTCTCGCCGCTCATGCACGCTGGGGGGTGGAATGTGCCAATAGATTAGAGGGTGATTTCAGTTTTGTCATTCATGATCGTGCCAATCGAACGACATTTTGCGCGCGTGATTCTATAGGTGCAAAGCCTTTTTTTTACTACGCAGATAAAGAAGTTTTCATATTTGCATCCACCGCCGCGGTATTTCCAAAAATTAACTGTATTGACAATTCAGTTAGTCGGGAATGGCTAGCAAGGTATCTTGTCAATCGATCTTTTGATCAGGTTAAAACTGCGTATGCTGCTGTTCGTAAGTTACCTCCTGCGCACTATCTTTTATTAGCCAATGATGTGTTAGAGGGCCCGAAACAATTCTTCGAGTTTCAGGACAACGCATCGTTTGAGATTTTCAGAAACCCTGATTGGGTGTCGCGGTATCGAAGTCTTTTTGATCTGGTTGTTGAATCACGCATGCGTAGTGGTTACCCCGTTGGTTTGGAAAGTTCGGGTGGAATTGATAGTTCATCAATTGTTGCCAGTGCTGCGAAACAGTTTCCAGATTGTGTTGCCGACTTTCATTTGTTTGGATTAGTCCAGCAAGATCGTGAGCCGGAGTTTATTCTCGAGACTTCAGTTCATCATAGAATCACTCATAACTATATACTGACATGTACGCCCTATTTTCGATCTCAAGAAGTAGTGCTTCAGGGTATACGAGCTATCGGTTACCCGTCGGAGAATGCGTTTGAATCGTATTTTCATCCATTTTTTCGGGAGGCTTCTTTACATAATATTAGGACGATGCTCTCTGGGTACGGAGGGGATGAGTTTGTGACTTGTCACGCTGCACAATTCCAGAATGAATTGTTTGCCGCTGGTGCGTGGGGTACTCTGGTCCGGGAGCTTCCGGGGAATTTGCCTGCTCGATTGGCTCGGTTTGCTAAATTGGTAAGTAGAAGGGTTCTAACTGCTAGGGGTGGCAAGAGCAGGCAGGTCTATTTGAGAGACTCTTTATTGAACATCATTGCAAACGACGTAAGGATGGAGTTTGGGCTTGATGAAAGAGTATATGCCAGGCCAGGCGACCTTTCTGGGCCAAGTATCAATAATATGGCGCTTACCTATTTATATGAGAATCAGTTTGCTGGTGAGATTACCGCCCGATTGGAAGGATTCTCATTGACGGCCCAAAGTTACGGTATCTCTTATCGTTGGCCTATGCTCGATCGTAGATTAATCCAGCAATTTCTTGATATACCGGCCATTGAAAAAAAGTCCGGATCCATAGGGCGCTACTTGCACCGAAGGGCATTCGACGGCGATGTGCCGGCTAAGGTGCTTTGGAAGCCTACAAAACAAATGGGCTCATTTACTGGATTGGACAGAGAAAAGCCCTTTGAAGTTGATATGCTTCTCGGGGATTTGCCTGATGAATTGCTGGCATTGATTTCGGAAAATGCTATCATCAATCTTGGACATGCGATGATGTCTCATTGGAGTGGCGAATCGAGTATGCCTGCTTTCGACTATGCGGCTGGAACGCAAGCGCTGCAAAATCTGGCGGACTTGAAGTGGTTTTTAAGAGAGTTATCGGACTAATTTTGTGGATTTTTGCAGTTACCTTTGCATAAAACCTGCATTGTGGCGCAAGATGATGACTATATAAAAAGAGGATTGAATATGAGTGAAAGGACAAAGGTGAGTGCAGAAGAAGAACGGCGAAGCGAAGTGGTCGGTAAAAAACCCAGCTACGAATCGCCAATCCTTCAAAAGCTAAATGTCGATAGCACAGAAAGTAAATTTTCTACTGGCGCAGAATTGATGAATGGTGACCCAGCCACTTCATGACAACCTATAGTTAACTGTTTAGATTTTAGTATTTTGAGCTGGCTAGCTCTTACAGTTTACGCATAACGCGCAGATTTGTTGCAAATATCCCAATCACTCGAGTCTGGTATTGCACCACCCGAGATCATTCTCGGGCGGTGTTATATAAAGTTTCAGCTACGAGATGGAAATACTCCTGTTAGAGCTATTATAAATTGGACTCCAAGATAAGGGTTGGTTATATCCACTGATTGTCCTCCGCCGGTAGAATTGTTTACCGTAATTGCCTCTGCCGCTAGTGCTGCATTGTTCCCGGTGGTGTCGTCGCGATATATTTGTGAACCACCTAACATTCTTCCCGTTGGATTCCCTTTGTCAGCCGTGCCAACTTCTGCATGTAATGAGGCTGTATGGTTGTGAGCCGGAAGCTGGGCGGCGTGTAGAGTGGTTGTATTGTGCCCACCTTTTTGACCTTGTCTATAGGTGGGTAAGCCAGGACCACTGCCGGGGTGCATGGCGATGCGTCCACGCAGATCCGGCAGACCCATAGTCGTACGACCATCCCCACCGTACGTGGTTCCAAGGAGGCTGAAAAGTGCCGAATACTGTGAGATGGGTAATAACTGGCCATCGCAAAATGCCCAGCCCCGTGGTGCAAAATTTCCACCGAACATCGTTATCTGCGCTATGAATGGACTACTCATGGTAAATCTCCTTTTGCTGTGAATAAATTGTCAATCGTGTTAGCACTGTTTTATGTCTACTTCTTAAATCCTGACGTGCACTTTTCCATTATTTTCCGAGTAGAGTAGGCAAAACCCTGTGCGCGAAAGCCGTTGAGTCTATGTAATATCTAAAAAATTATATGGAGCTAAAAATCAGGGGAAATTTCGCTAGTTGAAAACGGCCTCCATGAGGTTGCAGTTATTTTCGGGCTGCAATGGCACTAGGAACAACTCTACTGTGCCTAGCTTCTCGTGTTCCAAGCTGTAGACACTTTGTTGCAACAAATTGGTGTTCAGGTAACGAAACAGTAGTGAAAAGCTTTTCGACTCGTCAGAATATTTTTGTGGGTTTAGAGGGCAAGCTTCAATTAACTCAAGCTCATAGGCTTCATCAGAGGCAGTACTTGTCCTGAAAACTGTATTTAAGTTCGTCTTAAAACTATCAAGAGTAGTCATGCGCTTTCACCCTATTGTTTAATCGAACCATAAATGTATGTGATAGACGAAGTTTTTTCTCGGTATTTTTACCAGAACTCTCGCTATGTTAATTGGTGGAGGTATCAAATACAGTGTTGACCGAAAATTTATATTTCATGTTGGCCTACTGAGAAGTACTATCGGAAAATTTCGTAATGCTAGTCACCTAGTGACTTCAATGTATTGAACAGATCGCCCAATTCACGGTTCTTGTGCAAGCCTAATTCTACCGCTTGCGCTTGCTTTGACTGAGTATCGCTTTCGTGCTGGTCTGTTGGTGTTTTTCCGCCAAATCGAGCTCGTTCCATCATTTGATTTTTGACTTCTGGGCTGCACGAAAAAGAGAAAATATCTGCCAGTTGCTCTGGGATGAAATGAGGTAACTTCGAATAGTTCACGAAATGCGCCTGTGGGCGGTCGGCGTGTTCGATAGCGGACTCAATTAACGTGGTAAGTATTTTTGCATGGTATGTGGAATCTCCGATTGCTAATCGCCCTGGATCGCGATGCAAAGAGACCAGAACCTCACTTGGGTTTCTATAAAGGAATATCCAGGGTGTTGTGGGGAAGGCCCTGCAAATAAGAGAAAGGTAAACAGTGTGGACGCTATCGAATTTGATGAATAATTTGTCTTCATCACTTCGATGCGTCTTCATGCCATTGAGGGCTGCGCGTAGCCACCGAATTCGTTGATCTTCAGTAGCTCGACATTCCAAAATACTTCGGATCAGACTGGGCTCCGAAATCACTAAAGTCTGAGAAACACAGTTCAGTAATTGACTGGCAAGCGTTGAACCACATCGCGACATATGAAAGATGAAGCCATCGGGCTCAACCAGGGTGACGTCTTGAAGCTTTCTGCAGTACGCTTCAATCGGTTCTTCGTATTGGAAAAGCAGGCGAAACGAGTTCCCGAATAGATTCTCAACATCATGGTCAAAGAATGGACGTCTAATCTCATGCTTACCAACCTGACACCAATTCAGCATTACGCCTTCTGGCTTCCAATGCAGTTGGACGGGAATCCATCCACGTCGGTTCTGGCCATCTATATCCATCGCTCGACCCATTGCCTTTTCGCACTGTTCATTGCCTCTGCCAAGTTATCCGCACTGAGTTCAAAACCGTGTTGGTTGGCAATGCTGATGACGACTTCCACAAATTCTGCGGGATCGCACCCGATAAGTTGCTGATGTAGTTGTGGATTGCGCAATACAAAGAGCCGAAACTCTTTGAAGCTGCTTGGTTTTTCAGTTTCAGGCATTGTCGTCGGTTTAGCTATCGCAGTAAGTTCCAGGAAATACCGCACATACGCCCCCTGATGACGGCAAACGTAATGTGTTTTCGATTTTGAGCAAGGATCAGTTGTTTAAGGAAGGGTTTGTCCGACACACTAATAGTGTTAACTTTGCAACAAGCTGAAAAATAGATTTAAAAAATACTAAAAAAAATTACGTAGCTTTTACTTCAGCTGAGACTCAAAGTTCTCTTCAAATGCTTTTTTATGCTCATCGTCATCCAGCATTTCGAGTACCGCCTGTTTTTGTTCTTCTATTGATGGCTGTGCTTCACGCTTATGCGCCGTTGGATTATCTTTGAAAGCTTGCATATGCTCATCTGGTAGCGCTTCAAGTATTGCCTCAGCTTCTTCTTCATCCGTCAGTATTCCCGCAGTGGAGGCTGATTCCATTTCCTTTTTGAAGTCTCCGTGAAGTTCTTCGGGTAAATTAGCTAAGATATCAGCCTCGTTTTCTTTTAGGCTTTGTTTTACTTTATCCACTGGTAGTTCCCTGATTTATGTAAAGTAGCCAGAATAATGTGCATATGACTAGCTGATTAGACTAGACGAAACTAATGATCAATACTTGGTAATATTACCCACCGAGTGCAACTATGCTCTGCTTAAGCCAAGAGCCTGCATAGTGGCCTTTGGTGGCCAAAAGCTCATTGTGTGAGCCAGATTCAATTATCTTCCCGCCGGACATCACGTGGATGCAGTCCGCGCGCATCGCAGTAGTAAATCGGTGTGTAATAATGAGTGCGGTGCGCCCATTTGTAAGCTGTCTAAACCGATCCATCCAGTCAGCCTCTGCCCATGAGTCCATTGCGCTGGTAGGTTCATCGAGGAGTATAATGGGCGCTGCACGTAAGAATGCCCGCGCCAGTGCAACCCGTTGCCACTCACCACCCGAAAGCTCTGAGCCACCGAATAGCTTCCCAAGTACAGTTTCAAACTTTTGGGGCAGTTTGTTCACTGGTATATCGGCACCAGATCCAGTAGCGGCATTATGGATTTCGATTTCTTTTGGTTCATTGTACCAGTCACCGATTGAAATATTGTCCGCAACACTTTGTTGGTATTGCACCGGAGACTGAAACATTACAGTGAACATTTTTCTTACCTTGTCCAAGGGGAGGTCTCTCAAGTCAGTGCCGTCAATCCTGACGATGCCCTCTGTGGGATCGTAGAGTCGGGTGAGCAATTTGATTAAAGTGCTTTTTCCAGCGCCGTTTTCGCCAACAATCGCCACCACTTTGTTTGCTGGAATTTCAAGACTGAAATTCTGTAGGCTATAGCGATCGGAACCCGGATAGCGAAAGCTAACGTTTTCAATCGATAGTGAGTTTTTTGGCTTGATGGGTTTGTCAGCTGGTAGTTCCGGTTCGGGCAGAACTGGCTTGAGTTCCAGGAACGAGAATAGATTCTCGATGAAAAGTAAGCTGGTGTAGAGTTGTTTGATATTACTCAGCAGCGCCTGCATTAGCTTTTGGCCCTGATTAAATGCCTGATAAATCAGCGCGAGATCACCCAGTGTGCCACCACTTCGAATGATGCTAACGGCGGTCCAGGCGATTGTGATTCCCATGGCTGCAAGCGCACTTAGGGCGGCTAGAAATTCAGCAATACCTTGTCTGCGAGATAATTTGATATTCTCACCGCGCAATTGTTCACGAACATTGCGATAGCGCGTTCGAAAGTAGCTGCCAAGTGCAAATAGTCTTACTTCTGCGGCTGAATCGCGGTCAGTAAGCATGGTTGAGTAGTAGTGTGCCAGCCGGAATTTACTGGTGCGCCAGATTTGCAGTTGATGCTGCTTGATCGAATAGTTTATTGCGACATAAAGTGCAGGTAGAGAACTTACTACGAGTATCAAAGGTAGCCAGCTGCTCAAGGTAGATAAAATGGCGACCATTGCAATTAAAGTAATACAGCTTTGCATGATCAGACCGATGCTCTGAATCATCGTCAGTGGGCGGGTAATGGCATCAATATTTGCGCGGTGTAGTTTGTCGTAGTAGCCGGGTGTTTCAAAGTAGGAAAGATCAAGGCGGATTGCCTGGCTGTGTACCTGATCTTTGATATAGTCCTGCACGATCTCGGATTGTGCCGTTTGTACCCATTGCGCAATCGATTTGAGTGCCGCTGTTGCTATTAGTACGGCTGCCATTGCCGCCAGATAGATTACGGCGGTGGAGAACGCGGCAGGGTTGCTGCTTTGACCCACCGCGATTGACAGGCTGTCGACCAGTGCCTTGGTAAGATATACAGTAGCAACTGGCAGCAAGCCCTGAATTAGAATTAATACAGCCCACACGGTCGTTAGGCGCGGCGCTGCATTCCAAACCATAAGTACCGTACGAGGGATACGGGAGAATAGTTTTAGTGCTTTTGTTACCTTGTTGCTCAACTGTTTTCTTCTTTCTGCATTACTGTTGACACAAGCCCGCAGATTCTGGCCCGGAGGTACGGGCTGGTAGTTGGTTGCAGGCTATGATGACTTCCGGGGCTGACAATCGGATTCCTTTTCTGTTTCGAGTGTGTGGCCTCTAGCATTAGAGCATAATATTAAGAAATTCTTTGCGAGGCCACGCTGTACCGACGATACTTTCCGAAAAATGCATTGCATTCTCCAAGCTTAAAATGGTTCCAGCGACATTGCTTTGGCAAACAATGCCGGGTCAACGTTACCGCCAGAGACTACAGATACAATCGTGTCTGATTGAAGTTTATCCTGATGAAACAATGCGGCAGCCAGTGCAACCGCCCCTCCGGGTTCCGCAACTAGTTTAAAATAATTGGCGGCGATGGCCATCGCTTTAAGTGCTTCAGTATCGGTCACCGCTATGCCGGGCGCGCAGGCGCGATCGAGAATTGGAAAGGTATACTCCCCTGGTGAGGGGGTTACGATTGCATCGCAAATCGACTGCGCTTGTGTATCTACTGAAAGTCGCTGGTGATCGTGCAATGAGCGGCAAACATCATCGTAGTGTTCAGGTTCAACGGGGCGTACCGATGTGCCGGGTAGTTCAGCCTCTAGTGCCAGTGCAATGCCTGCGGTAAGACCGCCGCCGCCGCAGCAGACCAGAACTTCAGGTTCTTCGATGTCTTTCTCTTTTATTTGTTCGACAATCTCAAGTCCGCACGTTCCCTGGCCTGCAATAACCTGTGTATTGTCGTAGGGTTTTATCAAGATACTGCCTTGCTCTTCGGCAAGCCTTTGGCCTATCGCTTCACGATCTTCACCACCGGGGCGATCGTAGAGCACGACTTCTGCACCATAGGATCGTGTGTTCTTAAGTTTAAGTTCCGGAGCATCATTGGGCATGATTATCGTTGCTTTGGTATTCAAGCGCGCGGCGGCATAGGCGACCGCTTGTGCATGGTTACCGGACGAGTAGGCAAGCACGCCGTTTTTTCGCTGTGCTTCGGTCAGGAAGGTCAGCGCCGACCAAGCCCCGCGAAATTTAAAAGCACCCGTAATTTGCAGGCATTCGGCTTTGACCAATATGCGTTTGCCGGTGATGTCGTTAAGTAAGGGGTTTTCGAGTAAGGGCGTTTTCCTTGCAACACCCTTTAGTCTGGATTGCGCTTCATACAAATCTGCGACATTCGGGACACGTGCGTTATCGATCAACATTGACAGCTCTGCTTAGTGGGTCAAGGCTGAAGATTGTAACGCTAATTTCAGTTAAGCATCAGCAGAGCTGCTGGATTGTCTGATGGTGTCTGTGAGAAGGGTGCGGAGGGTGCGACTAATACCCCGGTTAAAGATTAACCGGGGTATTGCGGTTTACAGCAAGTAACTACTAGTCAAGTAGGCCGATTTGCTTCATGAATTTTAAGTGAGCGTCAAGCGCTTCGCGTGCCAGCGGAGACTTGTCAGCAACATCTTCCCATGCTTGTACTGCAATGGCGCGCATTTTGTCACGATCTTCCTGTGCCCAGTCAACAACGGTGATATCACCACCCGCTTTGTGTTCAGCGACCAATCGTTTGTCTTCCAGATCAGACATTCGACGCATAGAAGTATTCATGGCCGTGTACCAGACGTCGAGCATTGCCTTTTCAGAATCACTCATCTTATCGTGGGCTCTTTTATTCATCACAAGCTGTAGTACAGCCATAGAGTGAATACCCGGATAGATTGGATACTTGGCAACTTTGTGCATGCCGCTGGTATCGTTATTGACGTAAGAGGATGCGTCTGCTGCTTGTACCAGGCCTTTTTCAAGTGAGGTGTAGACTTCGGAAAAAGGCAATGCAACCGGTGATGCACCCGCACGCTTGAATACCTCTGCCGCCAGTCCTTCCGGTGAGCGAAGCTTCACGCCTTTGAGATCGTCAATTGTGTTGATCGGGATCGAAGAAACAAAGGCCTCACGGGTGTAAGGTCCACAGCCGATTACCACGGTATTGCCGTTGGTGTATTTGTCGTAGACCTTTTGCAGCATCTCTTTGCCGCCACCGTACTGACAAAAAGTCTGCATTTGATCAACGGTGTCGTAGCCGGAGATTAAATCACCCAGTATTGAAAACGCCTGGTCGCGACCTGTGAAGTAGGAGATTGCGTTGAGATCACCTGAAAGTATGCCGTTGGCAACCGCATCAATGGTTTCTTTATAGGGAACGACAGCCTGTGTTGGCAGCACTTCCATTTGGGTGCCTTCGGGACCGGTCATGGTGTTCCACTTATCTACCCAGACTTGATAGAACTGCATTGCCCAGTCACCGGCGCGTGAGCTGGCCTGGATCTTTATGGTGTCAGCAGCGTTAACAGTGCTGGCCGACATGACAAGCGCCACAGCGCTCAAGGTGAGTCTGATTCGATTCATTTATTTATTTTCCTCTCTAAAGTTATGTGACGTTTTTAAAAACCGTCCGATAGTGCAAACATAAGCCAGGTGACGAAGGCACCCGCTAAAAGGCCGAACAGCCAGGCCCAGGGGCCATAGAACTTAACCGGATCGCGTCGACCGCTATCATCATCATCGGTATTCATTTATTTGCACTTTTCCTCCCCAGGGGATTGACCCCACGCCACCTATGGGACACTGTTGGGCGCAGGTTGTCAATAACGCAACCAATAAAGTAAAAAGTTTGGGGGAAAAAATATGGCGCTGTTAGGTGCTGAAGATCGTGCGGACGCATTGTCCCGTACGGATCAGGATGGTCGGGCCGACGCCTTTTCATTCATTGATCACTTAAGCCGATTCAGTGGATTGGCGGTTGCGCAGCTTTATTTTTTGTGTGCCGCAGTCACTGTTTATGAAGTAATTGCCCGCTATGTGTTCGACGCACCGACATCATGGGCATTTGAAGTGGCGATGGTCTTGTGCGCTGCAGCATGGACAATCTCGGCGGGTTACGTGACCCTCAAAAAACGCCATATCGGCATCACCGTTTTCTACATCATGGGTACCGACAAATCGCGTTGGTGGCTTGATTTGTTTGCCTACTTGATTGGTATTACTGCGTTGTTTCTGCTGGTTGACGACAGTCTGGGCCGGGCACTTGAAGCGATAACCATCGTTGAAAGATCAGGCAGCGCTTTTAATGCCCCTCAGCCGATGATGCTGAAAACACTGCTGGTGCTGGGGGCGGTGCTTTATCTGGCTCAGTTGATGGTGAATTGCTGGCGGCATTTCAGTAATCCGCTGATAAGAAATATTATTTTAGTGATTGGTGGTTTGGTTTTCCTTCGCTTCGGGTTGACGATTGCAATCCACTTTCTGGGAGAGGGAGGAATCGCAAGCGCTGTTCACGGGGTTTACAGCAAAGTCGGGGCTGTTTTTAATCCTCAGGATTACATTGACGCCCGAAGCTATGAACTCGGCCCTGTTAGCCTGGTGATGGTGGCGGTGCTGTTGTTGTTAATGACAACGGGAATGCCGCTCGGCATCGTGACCCTGTTTGTGTCGGTAATGACGGCGCTGGTGTTTTTCGGGCCCAACGGTTTGTATCTGGTTTCAACGAATGCCTACGGGTTGTTAGAGCATTATTCGCTTGTCGCTGTGCCGCTGTTTGTGTTGATGGCATCGATACTTGAAAAGGCAGGGGTGGCAGAGGATTTATTTGATGCAATGTCTATTTTTGCAGGAAAAATGCGTGGCGGGGTAGCGGTGCAGACCGTCGCTGTGGCCGTTGTGCTTGCTGCGATGTCCGGTGTGATGGGCGGTGAAATTGTGATGCTGGGCCTGGTTGCGCTACCGCAGATGTTGCGTTTGGGTTATGACACTAAGCTTGCGGTCGGGGTGATTTGTGCCGCGGGGTCGCTGGCCACATTGATACCACCAAGTATTATTATGATTGTGTATGGGTTGTCTGCAAATGTGGCAATTGGTGATTTGTTTCTTGCAGGTGCCACGCCGGGTTTAATGCTGGCTTTCTTTTATGCCTTGTACGTGGTTATTCGTTGTAATCTGAATAATGATCTTGCGCCCACTGCCGAGGAAGTCGCAAAGATCAAAGGTCCAACCGAAATGACAAGGGAAAAGCGGTTGGCAGTTGCTATGTGCATTACTTTGATTGCGTGTGTCATGGGTTCAATCTATGCGGGTATAGCGTCGGTCACCGAGGCGGCTGCTGTTGGTGTTTTTGGAGCGATAGTGGTCGCTGCTGTTCGAAATCGTTTTAGCTGGAACATGATGCAACACGCACTGGCGGGGACGATGTCTACCGTGGGTACTATTATCTGGTTGATCATTGGTGCGGTCGCGTTTGTAGGAATCTATAACCTGATCGGCGGCGCTAATTTTATGCGTTCGTTGTTCGCTGATCTTGGTTTGCCTGCTATCGGTATCATCTTTGTGATGATGGGAATATTGGTGATTCTAGGTACGTTCATGGAGTGGATTGCCATTGTGTTTATCACTGTGCCGGTGTTTGCACCTGTGATTCGTGATCTGGCACCGGAGTTAGGGTTAGAGCCTGACTGGGCAGCGGTATGGTTTGGCGTGTTGTTTGTGATGAATATTCAGATTTACTTTTTGTCTCCGCCATTTGGCCCAGCGTGTTTCTGGCTTAAATCAGTTGCGCCCTCGCACATCACCCTGCAACAAATATTTGCTGCTGTGTTGCCGTTTATTGCGTTGCAGATCATCGGCTTGTTGATCGTGATGCTAAATCCTGAATTTGCCTTGTTCCTCCCCAGGTTTCTAAGTGGCTAACCGGACGGTTTAGTCCCTGGCCGTCGCTCAGCGACGGTCACGATTATTGGTTTGCCTGAAAACCCGATGCTTGTGCCCTCTGCGCCATTTGGCTCAGGGGGCGTTTTGTATCTGTTGGATTATCTTTTAGGGATAGTTTGCTATATTATCGGGAATATTGGTCCCATTAAAAGGAGTCGAGTGGTAAAATGGACAGCAAGCCACAAGAGCGCAACGACGAGCTCTCAACACGCAGTCTGCGGTCGTTGATCGTGCTGGAAGAAGTTATCTCTCAGGGAGGGCCTGTGACGGCCTACGCGATTGGCAGAAACGTGGATTTGCCAAAGCAAACTTTGCATCGAATTCTCACCACCCTGACTCAGGCGGGGTTTATCGAGAAAGAAATCGACAGTATTTCCTACACGCCCGGCCCGCGGCTGCGCAAAATGTCGGTAGGTATTCTTTCATCCGGCCCGGGTCGCGAAGTACGTATGGCTATTCTCAACAGTCTGGCTCGTGAGCTGGGTGAGACTTGTAATCTGGCGATTCCATCTGATGATGGCATGGTCTACCTGGAGCGTGTTGAAACGCACTGGCCGTTACGGGTTCAGTTTCCTATCGGTTCGACAGTCCCTTTTCATTGCACTGCCAGTGGGAAATTATATTTAAGTACATTGTCCCCTTCAAAATTAAAGCGGATGGTTAAAGCGGCGCATCTCGAAAGCTATACCATTAATACAAAAACCGATCCGGCTAGTTTAATCACCGAAGTCAAAAGCATTCGGAAAAACGGCTACTCTGAAGATAATCAAGAGTTTATTCAGGGCATGCTGGCCGTTGCCGTCCCAATACTGGATGCGCAGGGGCATATGATGTCTACACTGGCGGTACAAGGGCCATCAGCGCGTTTGACGATTGATCAGGCGCGTGATCACGTTGATCGAATGCGTAAAGCTGCCGCTGATCTGTCTGCGGTGATTTGTGATACTGATTGAAGGCTTCTACAGCTGCAGTTGCAATGGTCTGAGGTAAGTGTGGCTTGCAGGTGCTGAGCAAGTGTCAGGTGAGGCGCGCGCGATGACGGTGGCGGGTTTAAGGCCTTTGGCCGCTGTTGTATCGAGTGCGCCGCATCGTGCAACGGGGTTGTCTTCCCGCTGCACTATGCTGAATTTAAAAAACACTTACTGCTTTAGTGATTAGATTGTCGGCTAAGATAATTACGCTAATCCACTAGGCTTGCAGCATGTGATTTAATACGTTTTTCAATAGCGTTGAAATATTATTACTAAAATCGTTGTGTGGCAGGCTGCCGCAAAATGTAATGGACCCCACTGAAAAAACACTGCCGCCATTACCGGTTTCAAACCAGACAATATCTGCATGAATTAAGTCTTCCTGCGGAGTCCCCGGTAACGTTGTGATATGGGTGAGCATTTCTTCAGGCACCAGAATAAAGTCATCACTATGGTTTTCTGAGGTGGCAATAATAATGGCATTCTCAGGTGTGCCAAGGCGGGTATCTGCGCGGTCAAGTTCAAACCCTGCAGCACCACCGCCGCACAGGCCAAAATTCCCCAGCTTGTCATCAGTAATGCCTTCGAAGATCCATTCAAGATCAGTACTGACTTCCCGGCGCTTGTAGTATGAGGCGTTGAATTGTCCCTGCGCTGAAAACCCGACGCCACATAGTTTTTGAGGTGGTCTGCCATTGCGGCGCCACAGGCCGCCATAGCCGCCGTCGAAAGCCTGGAAATACTCACCTGGTTCTGCCGCCCAGGCCCGGATACCGTCTTCAGCCCTTCTTATTTCTATGTGATGCGGGTTCTCTTCATGCAAAGCGATTCGCCAGTAAAAGCCGTTGCCTCCCAGGTACATCAGGTTGCCGCCGTTATCGCGGTAGTCGGTCAGGGCGTTTAAAGATTCCGGCGTGTGGTATTCAGGATGACTGGTCGTCATTAGTGCATCATAGCAATCGATACAACTAGACCCTTCGTTGTGTAATTCGCGATCAGTAATGATATCGAATTCAATATTCTGGCTGGTGAGCCAGGCAATTAGATGGCTGTCTGCCTGAAAGTGCCTGAGTCCCGAGCAGTCAGTATTTCCAAAGGTGATATAGCCCGGTCGCATGTTGAAGAGCGGGCGTTCATGAGACGCGTGGCAAATGCCGCTGCCGTCTGAGTGAAAGTTGTAAGTTGATTGGCCGTAGGTCGGATACTCAGCGGGATTCCATGGATAGGCATTCCATTCATCATTGCGCTTGTTCCATAAAGGTGACCAGTCAGGCCGTGCATGATTACCGTATACCGCATAAGTGAACGTGGGGATCAGCACACACAGGCGATTTGTAGGCTTGGCGTGATCAGCGCAGACATAAAAAGGCACAGCATCCTGATAGTTGCCGGCAGAAAGATGCATGATGTAAATACCGGAAGGCATGCCTGTGGGAATGGTGAAGGTAAAGGTGGTCTCCCAGTCAAACGCTACAATATCGTCTTCATGAAAATGTATAGCAGCGTATTGATCAGTAGCATGCCGCCAGCACATTTCATTGCCGTTCCATTGGCTGCTTGTCATGGCGCGTGCTGGCAGGTTTATTAAGCGGGTGGCTAAGTTATCGGGACCAACATCAACCACACTGGTTGAAGATATTTGTTGTGAAAAATCCCACTGTGCAAGCGTGCTCAGATGGTCTTCTGTAGCGCCGGTAAGAATGGCTGGGGCTTCAATCTTTCCGTTAAAAAACTGTGTGGCAGTTTCGTTGATCAGTGCGCTTGCGATAGTGATATTGCCGGAGGCTGCAGGTGCTTGCAGGGCTGGCAGATCCATTGAGTAGCTGTCTATAGCAGTGGCGCCAATTGCCTGAACCAGTAGTGTGGCTTTTTTGCTGTTAAAATTTATCCTTGCCGTCAGTTTCACCCATTGCCGTAATGGAATTGGATGTTTTGCTGTGCAAGCTTGTTGTTGCTGCGAAATTTCAGCGCAGCCTTGTTGGTTTATCTGCAGGCTGAGGCCTGCCCAGCTTAAAATTGTCTGCTTGCTATCGCTGCGTAGAGTTGGCCAGACAATTACCGACAATTCGATAATTGGTGCGTCGATCGTGACCTTATCATCAGTGATGGCGTAAGAGCCCGGGTGAAAAGACTGATGCGATGCGTTATGGCTGATGGATTGAAACCATTCAGACGCATCCTTTTCTATGATGCCTGGTCCGGCGGGATTCGGGTCGGCACAAATTGACTGTGTGAGTGTGGCGGTTACTGATTTTTCTGGCGTGTTGTTAGACACTTTGAAAGCAATGGTTTCCCCGGCACGTGCAGATAGCTTGTCAAGATAGCCACAGAGTGGCACTTCGCGTTTTAATGAATCAGCCGGGTTAGTCATAGAGCGGTACTGTGCCTGTGATTAGATTTGTTATTTAGCTGTCGGGTATAGTAGGGCAACCCGAGTGCCTGCGTGTTGTCGCGGAACTTAATCATAACTGTACCGTGATGGCTGAAAAATTGATGAAAAAATTTCTATGGCAAACAGGAGCGCTACAGTCCCTGCACCTTGATGGCTGTACGCTTGAGGCTGTTTGCTATGGCCCGTCACCGTCTGTTGCTCCCACCATTGTATTATTGCATGAAGGGTTGGGATGCGTAGCGCTTTGGCGTGATTTTCCTCGGCAGTTATCACAGGCGAGTGGCTTTGGCGTTTTCTTATACTCCAGGGCCGGCTACGGAGGATCTGACACAATAGAACTGCCAAGGCCACTTGACTATATGACACACGAGGCCACTACTGTGTTGCCGCAGGTGCTGGATGCTATCGACTTTCAGCAAGGTGTGTTGCTCGGGCACAGTGATGGCGCTTCTATTGCCGCAATTTATCTGGGATCAATTGCTGATCATCGGGTACGTGGCATGGTATTGATAGCGCCGCATTTCTTTACTGAAGCGATACAGCTAGAGTCAATCGCAGAGGCGCGTGAAAACTATAAGGAAGGTCCGCTAAGAGCACGATTAGCGAAATATCACACTCATGTTGATGATGCCTTCATTGGTTGGAATGATGCGTGGCTTGACCCGGGCTTTAAACGCTGGAATATCACCGATGCCATAGATTATTGGCGTGTCCCTGTATTAGCGATACAGGGTGCACAAGACCAGTATGGTTCAATGGCACAAATTGATGAGATGCAGCTACGTGCGTATTGCCCGATCGATACAGCGCTTATTGATGACAGCCGGCATTCCCCGCATTTGCAACAACCTTCGATCACCTTAAACTCTGTCGTTGAGTTTACCGACCGAATCGCGTTGGCAGAAGGCTTTTCGATCTCACCGGAAGCGCGTGAAGATTAACAGCAACGCTTGTGAATTGCCCTTGCCTGCCTATCGGTATTTGCCCGGTGTTAATGAGCGGCATGCCGAAGATGCATTTGATTTTATCAAGCTGTTAACACCGCCCGTCACCAAAGCCAAAGACGCTTTGCAAAATCCGGCGTGGTGCTATGGAGTGAAGTTGTTCAACGATGGCTACTATTGGGAGTGCCATGAAGTGCTTGAAGAAGTGTGGAGCAATGCTCCGCCTAACAGTCGTGAGCGATTTCTGGTGCAGGGGGTAATCCATCTGGCGAATGCGGCGTTGAAGGAAAAGCTCCGTCGAAAAAAGGCGAAGCAACGGCTGGTGGAGCTGGCAGTTGAGTGTTTCGAGCGTCTGTCGTTGACCGGGCCTGACAAGGTTTTCATGGCGCTTAGTCTGTCGGACTTGTTGACTGCTGCGCGGGCGTCCCGCCTGACTGATCAAAGCCTGGCCTTAATCTAATATTAAGTGCACTATAGTGCATTAAAATAAAGGGAATGCAAAATATATCGCTCATAATTTTGGTGTGAAGGTCGAAAACGTGCATAATAATGCTTAAGTAGACAAGGCCAACCCGGAGAGCAACTTGACCGCAGTGATTGATTTTCAAACTAATCCAACTGCTTATCGCCACTGGCGAGTGGAATACGACGGCTCGGTGGCCAATCTCTTCATGGATGTAGATGAGCAAGGCGGCTTGTTTGACGGTTACGAACTCAAGCTCAATTCTTACGATTTGGGTGTGGATATAGAGCTTGCCGATATCGTGCAACGCATGCGTTTTGAGCACCCCGAAGTCGCCACCATCGTGATGCAGTCCGGAAAAGAAAAAGTGTTTTGTGCGGGCGCCAATATCCGGATGCTCGGTGGAGCATCGCATGTGCACAAGGTGAATTTCTGCAAGTTTACCAATGAAACCAGAAATACCTTCGAAGCTGCATCAACTGAGTCCGGTCAGCATTACATTGCAGCGGTGCGTGGCGCATGTGCCGGTGGTGGCTATGAGCTTGCATTGGCTTGTGAAAAGATTTACCTCACTGACGACAGCACCAGTTCGGTTGCACTACCAGAGGTTCCCCTGTTAGCAGTACTGCCGGGCACCGGTGGACTGACGCGAGTCACGGATAAACGTAAAGTCAGGCGTGATCGTGCTGATGTTTTTTGCTCTATCGAAGAAGGCGTGAAGGGCTTGCGTGCTAAACAGTGGCGGCTTGTGGATGACGTTGTTGCTAATAGCAAGTTTGATGACTTTATTAAAAATACAGCGCGTGAAATGGCAACTGATGAGCGTTCGAATCGGGCACAGCAGGAATACTCTGGTATCGAACTGCCACCGTTGCAGAAAGAGCTAAACGATGATGGATCAATAAACTATTCAAGAGTCACCGTAACACCGGAGAGTAGTAAAAATCTGGCCACTGTTTTAATTCATGGGCCGGACGAAGCCGCACCTGAATCGATCGAAGCATTACATCTGTCTGCGGCACAAGGCTGGATGTTACGTTTGGCGCGTGAACTCGATGATGCGATTCTGCATTTGCGCTTCAACCAGCCAGAGTTGGGTGTGCTGGTTTTTAAATCTGCCGGGGACAGTCAGGCGGTATTAGCGCACGAGAAATTTTTACTTGAACATTCCGATAGCGACTGGCTATCCCGTGAAATTCTTTTGTATTGGAAGCGAGTGCTTAAACGAATCGATCTGACATCCCGTTCATTGGTCGCGTTGGTAGAGCACGGTTCCTGCTTTGCCGGTGTGCTTGCCGAAATTCTATTTTCGGTAGATCGCAGCTACATGATGGAAGATGAGTTTGAAGATCTGGACGCACCCATTGCCACCATCACGCTCAGCGACAGTAATTTCGATTTGTTTAAGATGTCGAATGATCTAACGCGCCTGCAAACCCGTTTTCTGGGTGATGATGATACGGTTGCCAATCTGCAAAAGCAGAAAGGGCAAGCGATGGACGCTGCGGCTGCCAACGCTGCTGAACTGGTGACTTATACGTTCGATGATATTGACTGGTACGACGAGATCCGCATTTTTCTTGAAGAGCGGGCTAGTTTCTCACCGGACGCCATGACGGGCATGGAAGCGAATCTGCGATTCGCCGGGCCAGAGACGATGGAAACCCGAATTTTCGGGCGACTGACTGCATGGCAGAACTGGATTTTTCAGCGCCCCAATGCGGTCGGTGAAAATGGTGCATTGCAAAGTTACGGTAGCGGAAGCCGCGCTGTTTACGATAAGCAGCGGGTCTAGCCTTATACGCCTCGCCACCACGTTGAAGGTGACCTGCGTTTTAATGAATAACAATTGAGTATTAATTACAGGAACAGCCCATGGCTAACACGATGAATGTCGATTACGACTCTTTAATACCAAACAATGTCGGACTGTCTGGCGACAGGCGTGTCTTGAAAGCACTTGAGAAATGGCATCCCGGATATATCAGTTGGTGGAATGATCTGATCCCGAAGAACTTTCAGGATAGCCTGGTTTACTTGCGCACAGCCATCAGTGTCGACCCGAAAGGCTGGACTAAATTCGACTATGTAAAAATGCCTGAGTATCGTTGGGGAATTCTATTAGCCCCTCAGGTTGATGAACGAACAATTCCATGCGGCGAGCATGCCGGAGAGCCTGCGTGGCAGGAAGTGCCCGGTGAGTATCGTTCAATGCTGCGACGGCTCATTGTGATACAGGGCGATACTGAACCCGCGTCTGTAGAACAGCAGCGGTTTCTGGGTATGACTGCGCCATCACTCTATGACATGCGCAACCTTTTTCAGATCAATGTCGAGGAAGGCAGGCATTTCTGGGCGATGGTGTATCTGCTACATAAATACTTTGGCGCAGATGGCCGTGAAGAGGCAGACGATCTACTGCGTCGCTCCTCTGGTTCGGATGAAGCACCGAGAATGTTAGGTGCGTTTAATGAAGAGACGCCTGACTGGTTAAGCTTTTTTATGTTTACCTACTTCACTGACCGCGATGGGAAAATGCAGCTGGAAAGTCTGGCGCAATCCGGATTTGACCCGCTGTCGCGTACCTGCCGTTTTATGCTGACCGAAGAGGCGCATCATATGTTTGTGGGCGAGACCGGGGTGGGGCGAACTATTCAGCGGACATGCGAAGCAATGCAGGAAGCCGGAATAGATGATCCGTACGATATCGATAAAGTGCGTGCACTGGGTGTCATTGACTTGCCTACCATTCAAAAGAAACTCAATCTGCATTACAGCTTGTCGCTGGACCTTTTCGGGCAAGAGGTTTCTACCAATGCAGCAAACGCGTTTAACGCCGGTATCAAAGGCCGTTATATGGAGCATCGAATCGACGACGACCATAAGCTGGCCGATGCAACCTACCCGGTGACTCGGCTGGAAGGCAGCAACATAATTCTTGAAGACACGCCGGCACTGACTGCAATTAACATGAGGTTGCGTGATGATTACACCAAAGATGCTTCGGGTGGTATTGGCCGGTGGAATAAAATTATTGCCAAGGCCGGAGTCGACTTTTCATTAAAGCTTCCGCATACAGGGTTTCACCGACAGATCGGAGTTTTCGTTGGCAGCACCATAGATCCCGATGGTAACTTTATCAGTCAGCAGGATTACGATAACAAGAAAGGTGATTGGTTGCCGTCAGATGCTGATGGTGATTTTATTAAATCATTGATGGTGTCAGAAACCCGCCCCGGTGAATATGCCGGCTGGATCTCGCCACCGAAAATGGGTATCGACAACAAGCCCGGTGATTTTGAGTATGTCAAACTTCACATGGCGTAGATTCACCACTAAAGCACAGAGTAGATGAATGAGTAGCCCCTTAAAACAGCATCTGATCGACCCGGAAATTTGCATTCGCTGCTATACCTGTGAAGCATCCTGCCCGATAGAAGCAATCACGCATGATGATAACAATGTTGTGGTGGATCATAGTAAATGTAATTTCTGTATGGATTGCATACCGGTCTGTCCGACCGGTTCCATTGATAACTGGCGTGTGACGGAAGCACCGTATAGTTTAGATGAGCAGTTTGAATGGGATGAGTTGCCGGAGCAGGAAGAGTTTGCCGAATCCAGTGCGGATAACACATTAGAAGCATTGGATGATGAGATAGCACAGCTACTGGCCGAGGCACATTCCGGAGCTGGTGGCGCTGTCAAAGCGCCTTTGTCTGCATCAAAGCCGACGGTAAATCTGTATACAATTTCAAAGCCCGCGCAGGCAACGGTGTCTGGTAACTATCAATTGACAGCCGCAGGGTCTGACAGTGATGTTCGCCATATTATTCTTGATCTGGGCGCGCTGACGTTTCCTGTGCTGGAAGGCCAGAGTATCGGTATTACCCCGCCGGGTAACGACGAAAACGGCAAGCCCTATCTGCCACGGTTATATTCTATTTCAAGCCCACGTGACGGGGAGAGACAAAACTACAACAATCTGTCGCTCACTGTAAAACGCGATACTAATGGTGTTTGTTCTAACTATGTTTGCGATTTGAAAAAGGGCGATAAAGTGAGTATCACCGGCCCCTTCGGGAGCACATTCCTGTTGCCTAATGAAGCAAAGGCAAGGCTTCTGATGATTTGCACTGGCACCGGTTCAGCACCTTTTCGTGCTTTTACTATGCAGCGTCAGCGCACCAGTGCGGTTGAAGCTGGCGGTATGGTGCTTTTCTTCGGTGCCCGGTCTCCTGATTCGCTTCCTTATTTCGGACCATTGAAAAAAGTACCATCCGATGTATTGCAAAAACACCTGGTTTACAGTCGTGTCGAGGGTGAATCAAAAACCTATGTGCAGGATGCATTGCGAAACCAGGCTGATGAAGTAGCCGAACTATTAAAGGATCCGCATTGCCATTTATATGTCTGTGGATTAAAGGCGATGGAGCAGGGGGTGATGGAGGCTCTGGACGAAATTGCCACACAGGATGATCAATCGTGGCAGGCAGTCCGTGACACGATGCGCAGTGAAGGACGGTTTCATGTTGAAACTTACTAGGCAGTATTCAAATTGAAAGGTAACGTTACTGATCACCTAGTGTCGGTCATCGCATGCTAATGCCCGCTTGCACGAGTGATCAGATTGAAAGGCGCTAACGTCACAAACCTATCGGCTGGCATTGATGCGGGTCTGGTTGATCAAGCGGTTGCCGCGGTGGGCTTGCGTGTGCGAGAGGCAAGAAAGTCACGCAAACTATCAAGGCGCTTGCTGTCAGAGAAGTCGGGCGTCTCACAGCGTTACCTGGCGTTGCTGGAAAGCGGCGGAGGAAATATCTCTATCGCGTTGTTGTTCAAAGTTGCATCAGCATTGCAATATCCGCTGGACTGGTTTCTTAACGATATTCAATCAACGCTTCAGCAACAGTTCGATGCTGCAGACCCTGACACTCAGCAGCAGGTTCTATCTCTGCTTCAGTCAGGCAGTATCGGATCAGATAAAAAGCGTCGTGTCTGTCTGATTGGTCTTCGTGGGGCGGGTAAATCCACAATCGGGCAGCGCGTAAGTGAATCGATGCAGATTCCCTTTCTCGAGTTGAATGAAGAAATCGAACAGCAGTCCGGCTTGTCAGTGGCAGAGGTGATGGATCTCTATGGTCATGCAGGCTATCGACGTCTAGAGCGGCAAGCGATAGAAGCGATCGTAGACAGTCGTGATTCAGTAGTTGTGGCTGCGGCAGGGGGTGTGGTTTCTGAGGCAAGTGCTTATCAATTGCTATTGTCGAATTTTCATACGGTGTGGCTGAAAGCGTCCCCTCGGGAGCATATGCAGCGAGTCATCAATCAAGGTGACCAGCGACCGATGGCCGGTCACCCTCAGGCGATGGAAGATCTTAAGTCGATACTGCTGGACCGTGAAAAGTATTATGCACAAGCAGACTCTATGGTTGATACGACGGATCAGAGTATCGACAGAACGGCCAGAGATGTTCTCGCCGTGTTATCCCGGTCAGGAGTTGCCCCTCACTAGCCGGTGGCCGGCCTGGTCCGGGGGTGTTAGCTTGTTCACAAAAACTCAATAAAAACCTCACCAGTTCAATTTTCTTTGAATTAAATATTGTGTCACCCACGGTTCGCTATCCATTCGTGCGCTATGCTGCTGCCCGCCAGGTAACGCTGGCTCTAACGTAAACGATTTTAGTTCGGCTGGCGGTTGTTACCACAGTCTTATTAGGCCGCTGCTGGCTTTACATGACAGCAGCAATCTGGAATAGAAACCTATGTTTAATGACCTCTTGAAATCTGCTGCCTCTGAAGTTGGTTCTGCGTTTCAGGCTATTTTTATGGTGTCTTCCAGCCGACATTTCTGGCTGTTCATGCTCTCTTATCTTGTTATAGCGATAGTGCTGTACTGGAAAACCCGCAGCAGTACACAGCGCCAGTCACTGATCGGGTTTCTATTTCCGAAAAAGATTTATACACACCCGTCAGTGATTATGGATTTGAAAATCTGGCTGGTTGTTATTGTGGTGGTGAATGTTGGTTTGTTCGGATTTCTCTATACAGTGGTGGGTATGTTTTCCGGTCTGCTGGAAAAGGGGCTTGATTTGCTTGGGCCCGGGTGGATGGCGGATCGCAATGGTGATGCCCCTGGCATTGGTGACAGACTAATTTATACCGTGATAATTACCTGTTGCATTGATTTTGGTTTTTTCATCATGCATTACTGTCAGCATAAAATTTCGTGGCTTTGGTCGTTTCATAAGGTACATCACTCAGCCGCTGTGCTAACCCCGTTGACCGCTAATCGACACCATCCGGTTGACTATATTCTCGGTGCCGCGACAGCTATATTGCTTGGTTCAATCGGGGCGGTTGTGTTTAGCCGGTACCACGGCGCAGAAATTGATCGCTACACAATTTTAAATACAAGTGCGATACATTTTATTTACTACATGAGCGCGAATATGCGCCACTCCCATATCTGGTTGAGCTTTGGGCCGTGGATTAGCCAAGTGTTTGTGAGTCCGGCAATGCATCAAATTCATCATAGTGTTGATGATAAGCACTTTGATAAGAATTTCGGCTTCGTATTTTCTTTTTGGGATCGCCTGTTCGGCTGTCGATATATTGCACTTGAAAAAGAAAATGTTGTGGTGGGGTTGCGGCCCGGAGAAAAGCCGTATCAGGGTTTCATTGATGCGATGCTTAGACCGTTTTCAGATTGCTTTGGCCAGTTGCGATCTTTCAGCAAATGGCGTCGGCTGCAGACTCTCTCGCCCGAACGCAAGCAATAGACTGGTGCAGCTTCGTCCTGCATTCACTTGCATGCATTGACTGCCACGCTATGCTACTTCATCAACATGGTAACCGCAGCGCCAGCCATTGCCACCGCTGCAAACCGGTGAATGGCTTTCTGTGTCGAACGATTTGCAAGATAGGTTCGCATGCTGTTGGCGGCCAGAATATAGACAGCGCCTATCGACATTAAAACAATCATCGTGACGGGTACCAGGGTATATAGCCAGTGATTGAAGGTGACGGTATCTATATCGATCACCAGTGGCAGTAGTGCCAGATAGAATGCGATGGGTTTCGGGTTGCCGAGTGTAACGGCCAGGCCGGAGAGCATGGCAGAGATCCGGTCACGTGCTGTGATGGGTGAGTTGTTGTTTATTTCGTGGTGCTCTGCGGTCCAGAATTGCCATGCCAGGTAGCACAGATACAGCACTGAAAACCATTTAATAGCGATAAAGATATGGGTGAATTTTGCAGCGACTAATGCCAGTCCGAAGACTGCGAATGTCAGGTAAATCAGATCACCCAGCATCAGCCCGAACATAAAAGTAAAACCGATAGCAACACCGCCACTGAGGGTTCGTGCCATTAAAGCGGTCAGGCCGGGGCCCGGTATGGCCACAGCAATCCCCAACGCGATGATATAGGCGAGTATCTGAGAGGTTTCCATGGGATGGCCTTAAATTACTCTGCTTGTATTTCTGTCAACGAAACTTAACAGGTGTAAGGGGCTGTTCATCTGTTGCGGATAGATTGGTTATGATGTAAGCCGACCACTGAACAATGATCTTATGAAGCCCGTATTTCGACATGCAGTTCAATCTGAACTACCCGTATTGGTCTCAATGCTCGCCAATGATCCGCTTGGTGCAAGCCGTGAAGATAGTGGCGAGCCTTTAAATGCTAACTATACAAATGTCTTTGATTCGATCAGCAATGATCCGAATAACGAGCTTATCGTGGCGGAGCTTAACGGAAACATCGTCGGCATGCTGCAATTAACCTTCATTCCATATCTGACTCATACCGGTTCATGGCGATGTCTGATCGAGGGGGTGCGGGTCAGCACTGAATATCGGGGCGGCGGACTGGGGCGTGCATTGTTAGAGTGGGCTATCAACAGAGCCAAAGACCGAGGGGTCGCTATCGTGCAATTAACCAGTGACAAAAAGCGTGAGGATGCCATTCGCTTTTATCAGGGGCTTGGATTTACGGCGTCACACGAAGGTTTTAAGCTCAGGCTTTAAACGGCAGCACGTCTTTGTGTATAGCGAAATAACAGGTTTGCCAGTGCCGTGGCGCCAAACAATGCTGCTGCAAAGTATAACGGCAGGTACGACTTACCGGTGATATCGAATATCCAGCCAGCAACAGCCGGGGCAGGCATGACCACCAGAAAATAGATGGTAAAGAAAATACCCATACCAAATGCCCGTGCATGAGCCGGCATCGCTTCTGCGCTGAGTGCCATGATGACACCCGCCGGAGCCGCACCCATCAGCCCGAACAGCAGTACACCGGCAAGTGCCATCCGACTGTCCTTCAGTATGAGCATGCTGACAATCGCGCCGGCCATACAAAGGTAGATCACTAGATTACGGCGTCCGGTTCGATCTGCGATTTGACCCGCGATGATGCCGGAAAATAGCATTATCCAGCTGGGGATGCTTGCCAGTGCTGAGGCCTGTAATCGTGTATAGCCGTTGCTGTGAATTAGAATTTCACTGAAGCTTAGATACACCACATAGCCTGCATTGAAAAACCCCCAGGCTAAAGCTGCAATTAGTGTGAGTTTCCAATGGTGTGCTGACAGGTTGACCTTTTGCTTTTTTTGGGTCCCTGATGGTGATTGACTGGCTGATGAGGCAAGACTTGCAGGCTGGCGGTAAAAAAGCAGTATCGCGATTGCTCCTGTGATGCAGTAGATGGAAGCAATAACAAAAGCAGTGCTGTAACCAAATCGACTGGCAACCAGCGGGTGTACCAACTGCCCCAGTGCAATACCGACTGGCCAGCTCATCACCAGAATGGTCATCGCGGTAGCGACCTCTTTGCCGCTGAACCAGTCGGCGATCATTTTTGCAAAGTATAAGGTGCCAAATACGAACCCGGCGCCACAGATGATCCGGCCCAGTCCGATTAAATAAAAACCCGAACCGGTGCTGGCAACGAGCCCGCCGATGGCAAGGGTCGCCAGGCCGACGCCGACCAGTACCCGATCACTGAAAAAGCGCCCCAGCAGTCCGGCAGGGAACGAAAGGAAAATTCCTGCGATCATGAACAGGCCAACCAGCGTGCCTATTTCCCGGTAGTTGAAGCCGATATCTGCGATCAGCTGCGGGCTGACTGAACCCAATACCTGGAACTGAAGCCCCAGACCAATGCGGGCAAAGAAAAGCAGTGCAAGTATTTTCCAGCGTAATTCCATTTGATACACCTGATCAGTCTGGCTCGACCGCAGTGCCGAAGCCCAGGGAAATGTTACGCTGGCGTGGAGGTTTTAGCCAATCGATGGCTGTTCGGAGCGGTTTAACGTCTCAGGTAATGACCGGGCTGTTGTCAGCCTTTAGTCATTGTTGGTGCTAACGGGACGTGCAAGGGACCAGGTCTTCAACACAGTGGGTTATCGAGGCCGGAGTGATCCCCGGCTGATAACGGTTTGGCAGCAACAGTGACATTCGTCTGTGGTGTGTCAGTGAGCTGAGCCGTTAGAAATAAGCGTTTGTTTTAAGTGCTTGAACATCCCGGGCAAGTTGAACAAAAATGGCAGAAATTCCGACAATTTAGTGGCGTTCCTGGAGGGCGACTCGGCTTTCTGGCCCACTATCTGGCTATCATTCTGGTACTGCTTTTGAATTGCTGAACCAAGTTATCATCCGCAGCGTAAATACCGGTATTCCAACTAAAAACGCATCCGTACGAAAACAGCACATTCCGACGCAGGAATTTGCCCTTCTGTGCCATAAACACTATGCTCATATAGCTAAAGTCGTATTGTTTAGGTATTTCGTACCTGCCATTATTGAGAGTACCGAAACCGCGCGAAACCTAATCTTGCCAGGCCAGACTCCAAGCTGGCTGTTATGGGTTCAACCCGAAGGATTCATCTTAAAATGTTAGTCAACAACCCGTTTGCCGAAGTTTCGGCGTTCATATCGCCAGCGATTATGCAGGCCTACGTGATCCTGATGATCTTGTTTGTAGTCGGCGGCACTGTCCTCGATATGATGCACAAACAGAGCGCCAAGTACTTTTTCGAAAACTCGAAAAAAGCCAAGGAAGGGGCTCGCCATAAAGTCGGTGGTGGAAAAAAGGCTGGCCTGGTCGTTAAGACAGTCGCCAACGAGGTGCTGACTTCCTCTGAATTCTGTAACAGCCGACGACGGTTGTCGCATCTTTGCACCATGTATGGCTTCATCATATTCGTGGTGACATCAGCCATTCTTATTTTCTCTTACGCAAGTAACCCGGATTCACCTGTGCTGATCAACTTGTTGTGGCACGTGGGTGCTGCATTGTTGTGCTTTGGCGGGTACTGGTTCTGGTTTTCTATCCGGGTTGACGTCGCATCAGAAGGGGTTAAGTGGAATCAGTTCAACGGCCGTGGTGATCTGTTTATTGTTGGTTTGTTGGCAATGGCAACTTTCGGATTGCTGTGGTCATTCTCGCAATTGTTCGGTGGCGTGATTTCAATGTTGTTTTTTGCCCTGTTTGTTGTCAGTACCACTTTCTTGTTTGCCAGCGTGTACTGGTCAAAATTTGCACATATGTTTTTCAAGCCGGCTGCAGCTTTCCAGAAGAAGGTTGCACAAGCAGATGGCTCGAATGAAAACCTGCCGGGGGATTTTGATTTATCCGATCCAGCCGTACAGGCTAAGTTCCCTGACATTCCTGAATACATGGGTGCTAATCCACCCAACATGGGCCTCGGTATCAAGAGTGAAGCCCCTCGCCACTTCTAATTTGACTGTCACAGGTCTGGAGATCTTACTATGCCTACTTTTGTAAAAATGACACGGTGTGACGGTTGCGGTCACTGTGTTGATATTTGCCCGTCAGATATCATGCACATCGACAAGACTACTCGTCGCGCTTATAACATCGAGCCGAACATGTGCTGGGAGTGTTACTCCTGTGTGAAGGCATGCCCACATCAAGCCATCGATGTTCGCGGCTATGCAGACTTCGCCCCTCTGGGTCACTCAGTACGCGTTAAGCGTGACGAAGAGAAAGGCGTGATTGCCTGGCGCATTAAATTTCGCAACGGCGAGAAAGACATGGAGTTGCTCGCTCCCATCACGACTAAGCCATGGGGTAGTGGTACACCGGTCCTAAGCGAAGTCGACGCACCGAGCAAAGATCAGCGCGACAGCCAGTTGCTTTTCAACGAGCCAAAATACATTCGTTTTGACGATGGTGATATTCACACGCTCGAATCTAACGGGTTGAAAATGCAGCAGGGAGTGAGCTACTAATGAAGTACGACACCGTTGTCGAAGACGATATCGATATCCTGGTCTGTGGCGCAGGCCTGGGTGGTACCGGTGCTGCATTCGAAGCCAGGTACTGGGGCCAGGACAAAAAGATTGTTATCGCGGAGAAAGCGAACATAGATCGGTCCGGTGCGGTTGCGCAGGGCTTGTACGCGATCAACTGCTACATGGGCACGCGCTTCGGCGAGAACAATCCTGAAGATCACGTGCGCTACGCTCGAATCGATCTGATGGGGATGGTTCGTGAAGATCTGCTTTTTGATATGGCGCGCCATGTTGACTCAACTGTTCACCAGTTCGAAGAGTGGGGCTTGCCTCTCATGCGTGACCCCAAGACAGGCAACTACCTGAGGGAAGGTCGGTGGCAGATCATGATTCACGGTGAATCGTACAAGCCGATAGTGGCAGATGCTGCAAAGAAATCAGCCGATAAAGTATTCAATCGTATATGTGTCACCCACTTGTTGATGGATGATGCTAAGGAAAATCGTGTAGCAGGTGCTGTTGGTTTTAACGTTCGAACCGGCAACTACCATGTGTTCAAATCAAAGGCCGTGATTGTGTCTGCCGGTGGTGCTTCAAACATCTTCAAGCCACGGTCAGTGGGTGAAGGTGCAGGGCGCGTCTGGTATGCGCCTTGGTCTTCTGGTTCTGCATACGGCTTGTTGATTAACGCCGGTGCAAAGATGACTCAAATGGAAAACCGTATTGTGCTTGCGCGCTTTAAAGACGGTTATGGTCCGGTTGGCGCCTACTTCCTTCACTTGAAAACCTACACTCAAAACGGTCTGGGTGAAGAGTATGAGTCAAAGTGGTGGAATTCACTGCAAGAGATTGTTGGTAAAGAATATCTTGATCCGGAAGTATCTCACCTGACGCATCGTCCTATTCCTACTTGTTTGCGCAACCACGCATTCATTCAGGAAGTAAACGCAGGGCGTGGTCCCATCCACATGGTGACAATGGAAGCCTTTCAGGATCCGCACCTCGAAGAAATCGGCTGGCACAACTTCTTGGGTATGACCGTTGGGCAGGCGGTACTCTGGGCCTCTACCGATGTTGATCCCAAGTATGAAAATCCGGAACTCACCACGTCAGAACCTTATGTGATGGGTTCTCACGCTACCGGTTGTGGCGCATGGTGTTCAGGGCCTTCTGATTTGTCGCCGCCAGAGTATTACTGGGGCTACAACCGCATGACGACTGTCGAAGGGTTGTTCGGTGCAGGTGATGCAGTTGGTGGAACGCCACACGCGTTCTCTTCTGGGTCTTTTACTGAAGGCCGGATCGCTGCGAAAGCAGCCTGCCAGTATATTGATGATGGCAAGGCTGAAGGAATCAGCATCTCTGATGAGCAGATTCAGCGACGCAAAGAAGAGATCTACAAGCCGATGGAAACCTACAAGATCTATCGAAACGAGATCACCGCGGGTTCTGTTAACCCACACTACATAAACCCTCGCCAGGCGCTTGATCGTTTGCAGAAGCTGATGGACGAGTACGCCGGCGGTGTCACCGTTAGCTACATGACTAACGAAAAGCTGCTGAATATCGGTCTGAAGAAACTTAAACTTCTGGAAGAAGACCTCGAGAAAGTAGCAGCAGAAGATATTCACGAACTGTTACGTGCCTGGGAAATCAAGCATCGTCATCTGACATCAGAATCAGTGGTGCAACACACCTTGTTCCGTAAAGAGACTCGTTGGCCTGGATACTACTATCGTGGCGATCACATGAAGCTCGATGATCAGAACTGGCATGTGCTTACAGTTTCACGTCGTGATCCGAAGACCGGTGAATACACAATGGAAAAAGCGCCTCTGTATCACCTGGTTGATGTTGACGCGAAAAACGAAAACGCAGCCTGATCTAATGGTTGCGACAAAAGCTGCCGGATAACGGCAGCTTTTGCACTACCGCAAACCAGTCATTACAGGTTTGCGCCCTTGAGCGATAACCCTTCGCTTAATAGATGGTTGCCCACAGACGCAACCCGAAAAAAATTCGCGTTCCGCGTGCAGAAAATCCTATGAATATTATCGAGAAGTCAGACGACGAAATACTCGCAGTCGCCCATCCAATGTGGGAAGACCTGATTCGTTATTCCAACGAAGGTGAATACGGAAAATTCATCCGTAAATTTTCCTACGAACTGTTATTCGGCCTGAATGAAGTTGAAGTGGGAAAGCAGTTTGCGAAAAGCGAACTCACTCGAAGCCTTGACTCAAACTATGACTTCCTTGGTCTGATTCGTCGTAATCAACATGTCACCGTGCTCTACCGTATGCGCAGTACCAAGAAAAGTGGTGAATGGTTGGGGCGGCTGGTACTTGGCCATGAAAAAGATAGTGAGGATGGCGAGGTCAAAATATTCGGCGCCTCGATATTCTAGCCAACTAATTCTCTAGTATTCACGGCAGCCGCAGTGTACTGCCGTTAGCAACACCATGTGTATTGATAAGCACCTGGTCTGTCAATCACGGAGTTCATTATGAATAATATGGCTATGGAAGATCCGGTCGCCGACGGTAAGCTGGTAGAACTTACCTACAAGGTGATCGATGCTAAAACCAACAGCGTGCTCACTGAAGTCGAATTTCCTATCGGCTACGTGCATGGGGTCAATGAAGTGCTGGCTCCTCAGGTGACTCAGGAAATAGAAGGCAAGCTGCCGGGCGATGTTATCGAAGTGCCGATTGATTGCAATGCGGTGTTCGGACCGCGTGATGAGTCTCTGGTTTTCACTGATCGGGTAGAGAACGTGCCGGAAGAATACAGAGTGGTCGGTACCTCTGTATTGATGGAAAGCGAGCAGGGCAATACCAAAACGTTTTTAGTGACACGGGTTGATGAAGAGTCAGTGACTATTGACGGGAACAACCCGTTGTGCGGTCGCGAAGTTATTTTCAAGCTGCAGATCCTGACGGTGCGTGATGCAACCGACGAAGAAATTGAATACGGCGGCCCGGTGGGCACTGAGCCTGATATCAATGAGATTGTCGGGGCCGGCCAAAAGGTTAAACCGATAGATGAAGGCGGCGAGCACTTGCTTAAGTAGACATCGAATAAACTAATGGCTTACTTAACTACAAACTGTGCGCTCCTAAAAAGCTGCACAGCAACGGGGAGCGTTTAAATGCCCCAACATCTTTATGCAGAGACGCTACTGACACCTGGTCTTGGCGGATCTTTCCAATGGCGCTATCAGAATCACGGTCGTGGCTTGCTTGATGTTGTTGATCCGGAGTCACCCGTCTATCGTGCGTTGTCACAATCCATTGATCGGTTTGAAAATACCGTCTTTGAGTTGGCTCTGAATAAACCCTCATTGATTGAGTGGGCCAATTCGCAGGAAACCTTGCAGGATGCTGCCGATCGAAGAGAGTTAAGGCTCGGTGGTGCTCATGTGTTCCAACAGTCAATTGAGCTGTTTCAGGGAATGCAAATGATGATCACCCGTGAAGAGGAACCTGCCCGGTTATCGGCGATCCATCATAATATTGGTGATGTCATGGGTTTCATTGGTCAGCGCAGCGGCAGTATTCACTTTCTAGAGCAGGCATCCCTGTCGTATGAGCAGGCACTCGAGATCCGCACACAAGATAAAACGCCGATGGAGTGGGCACGCACCACGTACAACCTGGCGTTGGTGATGCAGACAATCGGACAGCTGGAAAACGATAAACAAATATTAAAGCAGGCCTTCGAGAGCTTTAAGCAGGTCGTTACCGTCTTTCCCAGAGATACTGCTCCCGAGGACTGGGCCGGCGGGCTTTGTAGCTCTGGTGTGGTGTTGTACTTGCTTGGCACTCAGCGTCGCGGTGCCCGCACGCTTGAGCAAGCCGTTGTCGCGTTTCGAAATGTGCTGGGTGAGCGGACACAAAGCAAAAATCAGTTCGCCTGGGCGATCACACAAAACAACCTGGCCGCTGCGATGCAGGGCCTGGGTGAACATGAAGAAGATATAGGTTCATTGGAAGCCTCTATCCCGGTGTATGAGGCCGCGCTTAAGGTGCTTAACAAAGAGGCCCTGCCATTGATCTGGGCGATGGTGACGGCTAATCGTGCGTCAGCATTGTATGCATTGGCGGCGGAATCAGATTACCTGGATATGGCTGAAACCGCAGTAGAGGAGTTCGAAAAACTCACCACTCTTTTTGCCGATACAGATTATGCGGATATCAAAACCCGGGTGCAGGAAAGACTGCAGCAGGCCAGAGCGCTGGTTTCTTCGTTGCAGGTGTAGCAGGGGATGGCCATTCGGAACAACCCAGCTTGCAAAATTACCAACGCTATTATTTATTGAATGAAAAAAATGGCACAATAACCATACTTCCGATCGGGCCATGAATGTCGAGTGGCGCGACTCCGGAATCCCTATTTACTGATTGAACTGAAGAGAGAAAATAATGAGCGAGCCATCTAAAGAGCGTCCAGTCGTACCGGAAGGCGAATCACAGTTTTTGAAGACCCGCCAAATGAAGCCTAATGAGAAGGGATTCGTTGGTTATGAAACTGAATGGGAGTCTTTTCAGAAAGAAGCAACTTACGAAACTCCTAAAAAACCCTGATATAAATGGATTGGCTGAGGGGCCTTATCAATCGATAAAACCCCGCAGCCAATCGTTTGAAGTTGACGACTTCGGCGCAATGCCACGTCGTTGTGCGGTGGTGCGATTAGCGGCTCTGCACTATCGATACACGCCGTCCCATGGGCCGCTTTGCAAGGTGGCTGTCTTGCCGTCTTCGGCAACATCCGGCCGGTTAAGACTGAACATGTTGTCTGCATTTACCACGGCGTAGTCCATATACCCCAGTCGAGCCAGTGGTTGCATTGCTGCTGTATCCACCATGCCATCCTTGATAAATTTGTCATTAATATAGACACCTTCCACCGAAACAATAATGGTGGTGTATCCATCGCGCCCGGGTACTAAGGGAAGCTCGATAGTTTTCCATAGCTTGCACTCAAAGGCGGCCGGGCAATCAGCGACTCTGCCGGGCGCCACGAGCGCTGATTTTTCAGTGCCGATACTGCTGAGTTCGAATTCATTAACGGTGCTGTCTACCGCGGCACTGCTCATGTTCATGGCATCGACCTGCGGGTAGCTTGCCATTGAACAAGTACATTCCTTAGTGGCGATCAGATTGTTAACGGTATCCTTTCCGTTGGCGACAGAGAACATCAGCATTGGTGGTGAATCCGATATGGCATTGAAGAAACTGAAAGGTGCCAGGTTGGGCTGTCCGGATTCACTGATGCTGGATACCCAGCCAATGGGGCGAGGGACGACCAGCGCTTTAAACGGGTCGAATTTCAGGCCATGTTTTCGGGTATCGGTGGTGTAGAACATTGGTGTGCCCCTGTCATCTTTAAGCGATAAGTCGTTCGAGGCATTGTAGCAGCAGTGCGTTTTCGGTAACTGGATATCAGTTATGCAGTTTTAACGGTCATACAGTCATCAGAAAGTCGTAGGTAAAGATGTTTTTGCGGTATTGCTATGTTAAAAACTGTGGGGAGTCACAGCCCTGCAGAACGGGGCTTGAATGGGCCATTAACCTCGAGAATATTTATGCACCCGACTGAACTGGTTTTATCCCCTCGTCTGCGTACCACACCCTTTGAAGCCCGTGTTTTCGAAAACGGAATCAAGAGCTTCACCATCTACAATCATATGACGTTACCGGTCAATTTTACCGATACGCTCGATCAGTATGAACATCTATGCGAGCACGTTCAGTTATGGGATGTGGCGGCCGAACGCCAGGTGGAAGTTGTCGGGCCTGATGCACTTGAGTTGATGGAACTTATCACGCCACGGCATGTTGCTCCGTGCAATGTCGGCCAGTGTTTGTATGCACCGCTTGTTGATCAGGACGGCCTGGTCATTAACGATCCGATTATTCTCCGTCTGGCAGATGATCGTTTCTGGGTGTCGATCGCTGATTCAGATGTCATGCTTTGGCTGAAAGGGATTGCCTGGGGCCGACAACTGGATGTGCGGGTTTTTGAACCGGATGTTAGCCCTTTGGCGGTGCAGGGGCCGAAAGCAGATGATCTGATGGCAGAGCTGGTTGGCGAAGATGTTCGCGATATCCGTTTTTTCTGGTTTAAAGAAAAGAAGATCGCCGGCACCGATGTGCTGCTGGCGCGCTCTGGCTGGAGTGGGCAGGGGGGCTATGAAATTTATCTGCAGGATAGTACCCGGGGTCTGCCGCTTTGGGATGCCGTTTGGGAGGCCGGACAAAAGTACAATATCAGGGCGGGTGCCCCCAATCAGATTGAGCGGATGGAAACGGGCCTGAAATCGTTTGGCAGTGATATGACACATGTCGATCACGTGCTTGAGTGTGCGCTGGAGCGATATATGAATCCGGATAAGCCCGCAGAGTATATGGCGCGTGATTCAATGGCTGACTACCAACAGAAAGGCGTAGCCCGGCGTTTATCCAATGTGATGGTACCCGGTGAACCGTTGCCCGGTCTTCGTGTTCGCTGGGATATGATGCAAGACGAAAATGTCATTGGCTATGCCACCAGCAGCGCCTATTCGCCAAAGTTTGGTGCTAACCTGCTGTTTGCCATGTTACCCATCCAAATGACGGAGTCCGGTACGCCGGTTCAAGTCGTGGTTGATGGCGTGCGCCACGATGCGATCGTTAAGGATGATCGCTGGAAGTAAAGGCTTGCGGGCTATATGATGGCGGGCGGTATCGACACCAATGCTATGGCCGCCCCTATGTCCCGAACTATTACTCTGCGTCGCCCCGATGACTGGCATCTGCATTTGCGTGACGGCGATATGCTGCAGGCGGTGCTGCCGGATAGCACGCGTGATTTTGCCCGCGCGATCATCATGCCGAACCTGGTGCCACCCGTGGTTCGTGGAGCAGATGCCGCGGCCTATCGTGAACGCATAATGGCGTGTTTGCCTGACGGTTCTAATTTTGAACCCTTAATGACTTTGTACCTCACAGAGACCACTGATGCCGATGATGTGGCACAAGCCGCGGCTTCCGGTTTAATAAAAGCCGTTAAGCTTTATCCGGCGGGTGCAACCACTAATTCAGATTCCGGTGTGCAGGACACCAGCCGCGTAATCCCGGTATTGGAGCGCATGGCCGAGATCGGTTTGCCACTATGCGTACATGGTGAGGTAACCAGCAGTGATGTGGATATATTTGATCGGGAGGCCGTGTTTATCGATACCGTTCTTGATCCGCTTCGCCAGCAGGTACCCGGTCTTAAGGTGATTATGGAGCACGTCACCACCAGCGACGGGATCGACTATGTGAAGAGCGCTGATCGTGGAATGGCTGCCACACTGACCACCCATCACTTGATGATAAACCGCAACCATATTTTCAAAGGTGGTATCCGCCCTCATTATTATTGCCTGCCTATTGCCAAGCGCCATTCGCATCAGTTGGCGCTCAGAGCGGCGGCAACTTCGGGTGACCGGCGTTTTTTCCTCGGGACTGACAGCGCTCCGCATCTGGATGGCGCTAAAGAGTCTGCCTGTGGCTGTGCCGGGGTTTATAATTCACCTAATGCGCTCTCTTGCCTTGCTCACGTGTTCGAGGAAGAAAACGCATTGCCGCACCTTGAAGCTTTTACCTCTTTGAATGGTCCGGCGTTCTATGGAATGGAAGCCAATACAGAAAAGGTCACGCTACAAAAAATGGCTGCCCCGATTAATACACCGGAAAAACTGCAAACCCCTTCAGGTCCGGTCACGGTGTTTGATCCCGACTGCGATTTGTACTGGGCGGTAAAAGCCTAAGGCTCTATTTTTTCAGGCGCAGTGTGTTGCGCCAATGATCGACTACTTTAAAAACTGACGGCGAAAATCATGTTTCAAAATACCTTCCCTGACAAGGACAAAATGGCGGAGCTGGCAGCGAGCATGTTGCTTGAAATCGATGCTGTTCACTTTCGTGCGGATCAACCTTATAAGCTGACTTCCGGTCTGGCCAGTCCAGTTTATATTGACTGCCGTAAATTGATTTCGTACCCGCGCATTCGCTCTGCGTTGATGGATTTTGCGGTATCCAAACTGTTACGTGATGTAGGCTTTGAAGCATTTGATGCGGTCGCCGGCGGTGAAACTGCGGGTATTCCATTTGCAGCATGGATTGCCGAGCGGATGGGCTTGCCTATGCTGTATGTTCGAAAAAAGCCGAAAGGCTTTGGCCGTGATGCGCAGATAGAAGGTGATATCAAAGAAGGGCAGCGTGTACTACTGGTAGAAGACTTAACGACAGATGGCGGTTCTAAGCTTAAATTTGCTGATGCGCTTCGCACAGCGGGTGCCATCACCGATCACACGCTGGTGGTTTTTTACTACGATGTTTTTCCTGATACCAAATCGAAACTTGCTGATCGTGGCTTGCAGTTACACCACCTGGCCACCTGGTGGGATGTATTAGCCTTGTGTCGCGACCGTGGACACTTTGATACCAATACGCTTGATGAAGTGGAAAAATTTCTCAATCAACCTCTGCAGTGGTCGGCTGATCACGGCGGTTCCTATTCACCGGCAAGTTAGCTGAACCAGTGATACGGGGCGGGGCCTGAATGAAGCACGATAATTATGTGATCGACGATATGATCACCGCCAAAGCCATCGCTGCGCGCGTAGAAAGCATGGCAGGTGAAATCAGTGAACAATTTAAAGATACTGAAAAGCTGGTGGTGATTGGTTTGCTGCGAGGATCTTTTATGTTCATCGCCGATCTTGTGCGAGAACTTGATCTGCCGGTCGAGGTCGATTTTCTGGAAACTTCCTCTTATGGGGATTCCATGGAGTCCTCACGTGAGGTGCGTATTCTGAAAGATTTACGCGGTGAGATAAAAGACCGCGATATCCTGGTGGTGGAAGACATCGTCGATACCGGCCATACGCTGAATCATGTGTTGCAGCTACTGCGGTCGCGAAAACCGGCGCGAATGCTGGTGTGTGCTCTGCTTGATAAGCCCAGTCGGCGCGAGGTCGAGGTCAAGGCAGATCTGGTGGGTTTTGAAATTGAAGACAAATTTGTCGTCGGTTACGGGATTGACTACGCACAGCGTAATCGAAACCTGCCATACATCGGTGCAGTCAGGTTCACCGATGACTGAAGCCTGATTCATTCTGGCAGTGATCGGGAAGATCAATGCCGGTAGATAAAAAGGCAGTTGATCTGTAAAATTACCCCCAACGCAGGTGACCATCCGATCTGCACTTTCCAAAAGACACTGCGCTAGCCCTGTTACCAGCAAGCTATTGCTGCACCTGTTTCTTCCTCCTATCAGAGAAAAATATGACCACAACCACGCTTAACTATCCTCCTGTCGCCAATGTCCTCTGGAATTCTGATCAGCCAATGATCAGAAATTTCATTCTGGCGTTTGCCGGCTCGATGGCATTGTGGATTTCGGCCAAAGTACAGATACCCTTTTTTCCTGTGCCCATGACCATGCAGACCCTGGTGGTACTGGTGATTGGAATGGCTTATGGCTGGAAGCTGGGCGCATCTACGGTACTGCTTTATCTGGCCGAAGGCGCGGTCGGGCTGCCGGTTTTTGCAGGTACACCTGAAAAGGGAATCGGCCTTGCGTATATGGTTGGTCCAACCGGCGGGTTTCTAGTCGGGTTTGTTCTGGCTGCAGCAGTAGTGGGTTTTCTTGCACAGCGCGGGTGGGATAGAAACTTCGGCACTACAGCGCTTGCGATGTTAATCGGTAACGCAACTATTTATCTTACTGGTCTGCTTTGGCTTGGCACTGCAGTAGGTTGGGATAAACCTGTACTGCAGTGGGGCATGACTCCATTCTTACTCGGTGATTTAGCGAAGCTTCTACTGGCAGCTGTACTGATGCCTGCGATCTGGAAACTGATCTCTGCGCCCGGAAAATAATTGTCGCCAGGCTTTTTAAAAGGCAGATCGTGATTCTTCGATCTGCCTTTCTAATTTTGTAGTGTGTCGAAAGTTTCAGCAGTTATTCCCTCGTCTCTCAGTACCACCTTGCGTATTTTACCGGTTGGTGTTTTAGGTAAATCAGACATGACCCTCAGGTATCTTGGCACCGCAAACTTTGCCAGATTTGCTGCGGCATCGTTTCGCCACTGCACAAAATCATGGGGTCTGGTTGAATCTTTTAAGAGCAACGCCACCATAACCTCATCTTCCATGCCTTCACCACCTTCGGCAGGCACTGCATAGGCGGCTGCTTCTGCAATTTCATCAAGTGACAGAAAGGCCTGTTCAACTTCATACGATGAAATATTTTCTCCGCGCCTGCGGATGCAGTCTTTTATCCGGTCAACAAAAACAAACTGACCCTCTGTGTTGATATAAGCTGCATCACCAGTGTGGAACCAGAAGTTGCGCCAGGCTTCCAGTGTTTTTTCCGGCATACCAACGTAACCGGACATGAATCCGAAGGGATGTTTCGGGCGCACCATGATTTCACCAATGGTGCCGTCGGGCAGCGGTGTATCGTGTGCGGGATCTCGAATTTCCACCTCAAAGTATTTTTTATAAAGCCTGCCGCAGGTGCCGGGTGCGCTCTCCCCGAGTGATCCATAGAGCGGGATATTAACTTCGGTCATGCCATACAGTGGCAGTACATGCGGTACGCCAAATCGATTTCTGAATTCGTTCTCTGCAGAGACGGGTAACGGGGCGGCACCGATAACCTGCAGTTGGTGAGCTTTATCATGCGGTGTTGGATCCTGCGCAACGATAAACGAAGCTACTGCTCCAAGCATATTGGTATGCGTGGCATTGGTCCGGCGGATATCATCCAGCCAGCGGGTGGCCGAAAACCGGTTTCGGATGACCGCTTTACACCCGCAGAGCAGGCAGGCAAGTAGTTGCATGAACAAACCATTTGCATGGAACAACGGCAGACAAATATAAAAACAATCGTCTTGAGTCAGCTGATAGTTTTCGATTGTGCCAATCGCGAATAACACACAGTGGGCGTGCGGCATTTCAACACCCTTTGAAGGGCCCGATGTGCCAGAGGTAAACATGACACAGGCTGTGTCGGCAGCCGAATAGACAGGTAGTTCCGGTGTCGTTAAATCATGATTAAGTTTTAGGGCAACTGACTGTGCTGGTATGTTGGTAATTGCCAGAGATAAATCATCGATTGTTTGCTGGTGTTTCGCCTCTGCCACGGTGAAGCTGACAGAGGCAATATTGAGTTGATGATTTAGTGGAGCGCCGCGCATACTGGTGTTGATCGCGACCATCGTGGCACCCAGATACGAAAGGCCTAACCAGTAGCGACAAAACAGGGCCGCATCATCAATCATCACAGCTACGCTGTCAGTGGCAGTCACGCCACTGCGGTGAAGTTCAATTGCTGCTGCCAATGCCTGTGATTTGCATTCCTTGAAGGTCCAGCTGATCGAATCGATAAATTCGATCGCTGTTTCATCTGGCCGGGTGTGGGCCTGTGAATCTATGATGCCCGGTATCGTCCATGCGTCTGGCGTCGGGTTTAAAGTGTCTGTGTTCATAGAGACACTTTAGCAAAATCCTGAGCAGTGTCTGCAATAGTCGCAAGTTAGTTGTATCGTGCGGGTTATCCCGATTAAGTCATCGGGATAACCGGTGATCGATGTCAGACAATACGGGGATTAAGAGAAGTAGTGGTTTTAGCCAGCCACATATTATCGGTTTTGATTTTCAGTGATTCCCGCAAGCGTTTCTGGACGCTGTGGTCAAAATGCCCGATAGCCGCTGCCGGAGATCCCATGGGGGTAAACGGAATGCGAATTTCCTCGTCGGGTTCAAGTGGCCTGGCACCGTGTCTGGTGACGACTGAAAAATCGAACAGTCCAGGCTCTGAAGAAACAAAAGCGGGAGAAATGCCAGTGATAGTTGCTCGATGACCGGATGTGTTTTTAATGACAACATTCGCCTCCAGGCCGCCCCAGGTGTGTTCAATATGTATGCTGAACTGATCCGCTGGTAATAGTGCTTCAAGTGGATTGGATTTGGCAGCATAAGCGCTGGTGATGGTGCCAACAGTGGCGACAAGTCCGGTTGCACCGATTGCCTTTAAAGTGTTGCGTCTGGATTGATCCATGAGCATTCCGTTTTTTAAGAACTGACTATCAGGCTATTGTCAAAGTGAACAAATTCAAGCTTTGGTGTGTTTCATAGTGTGTCAGTAGATGATGAGTGATCAAACCTCTTGTGGGTCTTAAGTGTGCTTGATATCTTCAATGGCACTTTAATCAATCGGCTCATGCGTCTAGTTTGAGTAGAGCTTTCCCACACTGGAGTGCTTATGCAATTTCATCCACTGGTTTCAGCTGAATGGCTTGAGGATCATCTCGATGATGTGGTGATTCTTGATGGAAGTTATTATCTGCCCACAATGGGTAAAGATCCGGATGCTGAATTCGAGGCGGGCCATATCCCTGGTGCACAGCGCTGGAATATCGATCAGATAGCGGATACCGCATCTTCACTCAAACACATGATGCCGGAACCCTCTGTCATAGCTAACGCTGCAGGGCAACGTGGTATCAATCGAGAGTCCACTGTCGTCGTATATGATCAGTTAGGGATGTTTTCTGCTGCAAGGGTGTGGCTGGCGCTAAACACAATCGGTCATGAAAAAGTGGCTCTGCTGGATGGCGGGCTGCCTTCGTGGGGCGGGGCTATTGATACGGGTAAGTCAAAAAGTGTCACAGGTCTTGAGTATGGTGATTTTGATGCCATCTTAAATACCGTAGATCGATACACTGTGCTTGCGGCATTGAGTGACAGTGGTGCAAGAGTGGTCGATGCTCGTGCGGCAGATCGATTCCTGGGTACGGCACCTGAGCCTCAACCAGGGCTCTCGGGCGGTCATATGCCCGGCGCGCTAAATATTCCCTTCGGGACGCTGCTGGATTCGAAAAACAAGTTCAAATCCCCTGATCAGCTAAAGCAGATTTTCACGGAGCATCAACTCGACGCAGATCACCGCATAATCACCAGTTGTGGCTCAGGGGTGACAGCATCGATCATCACATTTGCGTTGGCACTTCTGGACATCGAATCAATGGTTTATGATGGTTCGTGGTCAGAATGGGGTGATCCCTCACTGCAATTGCCTGTGCAGAGCGGGGATAATACATAATCACAGGCTTGTAAAAAATTCAGTGCGACGGCCTGCGGGCCATTGCATCAACCAGTAACAGCATCATTTATTCGGGGGCAGTATGTTCACCATCATAGGTTTGTTAATCGGGGCTTTTGTCGGCTATTTCGCTTCCAGCTTTTTAGACGGGCTTCAGCCGCTCAGGGATTCTGCCCGCCAAGGGGTCGGAAAAGTAATGGATCTGGCGACCGGGTTTCTCAGCAATCTGACGAAATCTTCCGGCCAGGGTCCGCTGATCAATATCGGTATTGGCATTCTGATCGTATTGTTGTTGCTGTGGCTGATCGGGTTCTCGACTGCCTTGCTGATTGGTTTTATCGGCGGAATTATCTACAGCGAAGAAGTTGGAAAACTGCCATTTGTGTCCGGTATTGCTGATTCCATTCGCCAGAAACTCACCAGTCATAACCGGGCTGAGTAAGACACTTATAGGCTTTAGCCCCGGCAGTATTTTGGCTGTGAGCAGTTCACTGGCGGGGTAAAAAGTGATTTCCAGCTTATTTTGAATGAAAAACCGCGAAAAGCCGGAATAACATGGTTTTTCAACCGAAGATTGTTTGACCTACACGGTCAGGCTGCCTACAATTAGCGGTTTTCTCAGGCATCTTGGGCCAATCGGCCCGTGCAACACGATTGGAGATATCCCATGTACGCGGTAATCAAAACCGGCGGCAAGCAGTACAGAGTCGCAGCCGGCGACAAACTACGCGTAGAAACCCTGGATGCAGACGAGGGTGCTACTATAAATCTTGACCAGGTGTTGATGGTTGGCGACGGCGAAAGCATCAGTGTCGGGTCACCCATGCTGAGTGGCGCTTCTGTTTCAGCCACTGTGGTTTCTCATGGTCGCAACAAGAAAATCAACGTGATCAAATTTCGTCGACGCAAGCACTACCGTCGTCAGATGGGTCATCGCCAGAATTTTACCGAGCTGGAAATCACTGCCATCAATCAGTAGTTTGATACCAGCACTGTGCTTGTCGGCACGGTGCAATGCTTAAAAAAAGGGGAATCTGCCAGGCAGATTCCCCTTTTTTGTTTATGCAGGGTTAATCAGCACTAAAATCTCAGAACCGATCTACACGATAAGGGGTCATATCGACTTCTATGTTTTCACCTGCGATCAATTTTGCGAGTAACTGGCCGGTCTTCGCGCCACCAGTCAGGCCCACATGTTGATGCCCGAAGCCGACAAACGCATTTTTAACCGATGGCGTTTCACCAATTACCGGGACTGAATCTATCGGAGCCGGGCGGTGACCGAGCCACTCCCGGGTTTCTGACCATTGCAGATCAGGAATCACCTGATTCATAAACCGTTTTAGAAAGTCGATAGGGGCTTTATTAGCACCGGCGACCAACCCGCCAAATTCCACCATGCCTGCAATTCGCAGTCTGCCATCCATCGGAGTCATCACAAACTTCCCGGCCGCGATCATTGATGGCATTTTCGGCATTTCTGACGGGTCGTAGAGTTCGATGTGGTAACCCCGTTCTGCTTCCAGAGGAATCGAACAGCCAAGTTTCTTCATCAATGCTTTTGACCAGGCACCGGTGGCAACCACTGCGGCAGAGCAGTCTATAGTTTCAGTCTTTGTTCGAACACCAACCACGGTATCTTTTGAGATTATAAAATCCTCAATGTTTGCCACAATGCTTTTTCCGCCGGATTCATTGTAGTGTTGGGCGAGTTGTTGAACGTAGCGACCGGGATCACTGATTCGTCCGTGATTGTGAACGCTGGCTGCAAAATTCTGTGATTTGGCCAGTACCGGATCAAATGATTCAAGCTCTGCGCCCTCATATTCACTCCAGCTGAAACCGTGTTCTTTTCTCACACGCCAGCCAAAGGCATCAGCGTTAAAGTGATCACGATCGCGATAAGCGTAAACATATTCCGCCGGGGTAATATATTTTTCAGCCCCGCTGCCTGCGGCCAGTGCCTGGTGGTCGTTCAGGCTATCCCCCAGCAGTGGGGTCAGTGCCTTTGCGATACGATTTACCTTTTCCGGCTTACAATAAGAAAGGTATCGCGCTAACCACGGAATCAATGCCGGTAGATATGACCAGTTTAGAAACAGTGGCTGATTTTTATCAAGCAGCATGCCCGGCGCTTTTGCGATCAGGCCTGGTACGGTGACCGGTACAACAGAGGCTGATGCCAGCACTCCGGCATTGCCGAAACTGGTGCCGGCAGCGGGGCCTTCCCGATCAATCAACACGGTCTCAATTCCCGAACGCTGCAACCAGATAGCCGTAGAAACGCCAACAATGCCAGCACCAATAATAACGACTGGTGGTTTAACGTCTGAATTCATCAATCTGGTGTCCGGTAGGGGAATATCTTCACTGTGCCTTGGTGTTGGCTATCGTGCAAGTCTGGCTGTTCTGCGGTGATTGAACCATTACTTTTTGCACGGTTCAAAACCATCGTGCTCAACAGAAGATTCACTTATGCAGCTTATTATTAATATTGCCTTCGTTGTTTTGATTTTATTCAGTGGAACACCGAGTGCCGCAACCCTCAACGTTAACCAGAGCGATTGTAGTCAGGCGGATAGCTACTGTGGCATTCAATTGGCAATCGATGCCGCTGAAGAAGGGGACACTATAATCCTGCCGGCTGGTGATTATGATCTTTGGCAGGAATCATTAAGCATCACCAAATCTATTAATTTGCAGGGGGCAGGTGCAGATAAAACACATTTGTTAGGCGAGGGCAAAGCACCGGCTGCTTTACTCAATATTGCTGCAGGGGTGGCATCCGTTGCTATTCAGGGCTTGACCGTTCGTGACCGGATTGTTGCCGGCACCGCCGCCATGGGGGCAGCGGCACTCGAGCATCAAGGGGATAACCTATCTTTGAATGATGTAGCGTTTATAAATAATCGTGGTGGCTGGGGCGGGGCTGTCCGGCTGCGTACTCTGTTTGGTGAAGTCAGCATAGAGAATTGCCTGTTTGAAAAAAATAGCGGGTTTGCCGGTGGGGCGTTTGCGGCATACGACGGCAGTGCGCTTGAGTTGAAAATCAGCGACAGCGTCTTTCGTCATAACAAGGCAGTGTTTTCAGGCGGGGGGCTGTTAATGCGTGATGCCGCAGATGTCACCCTGGAAAATGTGGTCATTGAAAACAACTCTGCCGGTAACACGGGCGGTGGCGCCCACTTTTTCACCGATACCGGCGTCAGTGAAGTGCGAATTTTGGGTACCACTATTCGGGGAAACCAGGCCAGTAAAACTGGCGGTATTTCAACCAGAGGTAATCAAGTGGCGGTCACTATCGAGGCTTCCACGGTGCGCGACAATACAAGCTTTGATCAATTGAAAGTGGCTGATTGCGGCGGTGGGGGCATTCGCCTTTTAGCCGGTAATAATATTGTTCAGGAGAATCGCTGTACAGAATAGGCAGTCTTTCTAAAGAACTGCAGGGATGCGCCGATACCCTCGCCCACAATAAGAATAAAAAAAAGGGGAAGCAAGATGGGCATAGCAGCTATCTTGGCAGTAGCGCTGATAATCGGGCTGGCGATTTACGGCGTAATCAGTTTCAACCGCTTGGTTAGTTTGCGGCACAATCTCAAAGCGGCCTGGAGTAACATCGACGTGCTGTTAAAGCAGCGGCATGATGAATTACCAAAGCTGGTGACCACCTGTCGCCAGTTTATGAAGTACGAGCAGGAAACACTAGAAAAAGTCACGCTGGCCCGTTCGCGGGTCTCGAATGCGATGCAGGATGGCAACCTGGTTGAGCTGGGTGCTGCAGAATCTATGATGTCGCAGTCACTGGGTCGTTTATTTGCTCTTACCGAGAGCTATCCGGATCTTAAAACCAACGAGTCGTTCATGCGGCTGCAGTCGCGTATTTCATCACTTGAAAATGCGATCGCGGACCGTCGGGAATTTTACAACGATTCGGTTAATGTGAATAACATCGCTGTAGATGCATTCCCCACAAATATGATTGCCCGCTGGTTTGCGTTCAAGACAGCGCCTTTATTTCAGGTGGCTGAAAGTGAGCTGGCTGATGTAAATCTGGAACATTTGTTCGCCTGATTTAAAATTTAGCGAGCTTGCCAGAATGAGTCATTCACCAGCAGCAATATTGTCCAGGGATCATGCGAATGATTCCCTGGGCACGCCCTTCTCAAACGTATCACCTTATCTGATCGACTCCATCACGTTGGTGTTGTTGTTTGGTTTATATCGATATGGCGTGGGGGGCGGTGCTGAAAAAATTCTTGCTGTCGGGTACCTGCTGGTGTCGGCAATGGCTGTGTGGGGAGCGCTTAGGTCCCTGGCAATATGTCGTTATATTACTGATACCCCTAAGTCTAAAATACACAGTGCGGCGCAAGGGTTTGTTGAGTTGCAAGGCCAGTGCGATTTTTTTGGAAATCGCGAGTGTCAGGGTTTTATGTCTGGCCCGCCGTGCGTCTGGCATCGCTATAGCATCATTCGCTTAACCGGTTGGCCACTACAGATCGGTGCAAGCCGGCTGCCGTTTGTTTTAACTGATGATAGCGGTTCCTGTGTGATAAACCCGGTAGGGGCGAAAGTCATTTCAAGTAGCAACCGTACCTGGACTGAAAACGGTAAGCGTTTCTCATCGCGATATATTCATCCCGGTGCAACGATGTATGTGTTGGGAGAGCTAAGAACCCGCAGTACGGAAAACCATTCGCGTAAAAGAACTGAAGTCAGCAGGTTGCTGGCTATCTGGAAGAAAGATCGGCGCTGGTTAAACGATGAATTCGATACCAACAGCGACGGTGTGATCGATGCCAACGAATGGGAAGCCGCTAGAGATCGTGCAGAGGTTGTGGCTGAGGGGATAATGGAGGCTAATGCCTCTGACCCGGTCAATCATATGATTGAAAAGCCGAAAAACGGCATGCCGTTTATCATATCAGACCGCGATCCCACGCCACTCGGAAAAACCTTTATGGGGTTATCAGTGCTTAATATCGCGGTGGCTGTGGGTAGCTTTGTTTATGCGTGTTTGTTGATTGGTGCTTAGCCGTCGTCGCAAAAGCGTATCTCTACTGGTGTGCTGTGTACTCCAGAAGAGATGGCCTGCTTCTATGAGAACAGGCTTTGCGGATTGTCCTGCCCGGCCCAGTCCACAAGTTGATAGATGAACTCCATGCATTCCTGTAACTGAGAGATCTCTATGAACTCGTCTGGCTGATGGGCTTGAGTAATGCTGCCGGGGCCGAACACCACCGTTGGAATACCCACTTCCTGAAACAGTCCGGCTTCAGTGCCGAAGCTTACGACGCCAGAGTTGTTTAATCCGGTTAAATGCCTGATCAATTGTTCCGCCGCTGACGCAGTATCCGGTACCAGTGGCGGTACAACGTTATAAAGCGTTGTAGTAACACCCGCTTGCTCTGCAGCCTCAGTAAGTGCCGGTATGGTTTTCAGGTCAGGGTCAATTTCCTTGCTAATGAATTCACGCACGCGATTTTCAATCGCCTCGCCATCGTCAGTGGGAATAATCCGCATACCCCAGTTTATTTTGGTGAATTCCGGAATAATGTTGTTCGCTGTGCCACCGGATATCTGACCAAGATCAATGGTGGTGTAGGGCGGATCAAACGGGCTTGCCGGGTCGGCGTTATCTGCAAGCTCTTTTTGTAATGCTTCAAGATAAGTCACGATGCGGGCCGCTGCCATAATAGAGTTGCTGCCCAGCCTGGGATCACTTGAGTGTGCCGGTACCCCTCTGACAACAGATTCTAAACTCCGTGAACCCTTGTGGCCGCCAATGATTTTCATTGATGTGGGTTCGCCTACAATCACCGCGCGTGGCAGTGGCAGATTTTCAGTGACATCTTTAATCAAGCCACGAACCCCGACACAGCCAACTTCTTCATCGTAAGAGAATGCAAAGTGAACCGGTATTTTTAGATCAGCTTTTAACATTAAAGGCGCAAGGGCCAGTGCGACTGCAACGAAACCCTTCATATCAACAACGCCACGCCCGAATACCTTGCCATCGTCCTGCCACATATCAAACGGGTCCTGTGACCAGTCCTGTCCATCAACGGGGACAACATCTATATGCCCTGATAATACAATGCCGCCTGTTGTTTCGGGGCCAATGGTGGCCCACAGGTTTGCTTTTGTGCCAGCTTCGTTATGGGTCAGCCGTGATTCAACACCCAGGTTGTCCAGATAAGACTGAATATGGTCAATCAGTGCCAGGTTCGATTCACGAGATGTTGTGTCAAACGCCACAATCTCTTTGAGAATAGAGAGCGATGATTTTAAAGCGTCGTTTTTTTTCATTCTTTTTTCCCGAACCTGCAAAAGTTTTAACTGTCGAGCGATGGTGACCGACTAATTAGTTCTTTCATGATCTCTGATGTACCGCCATAGATTCTTTGTACCCGTGAATCTGCATAGAATTTAGCGATAGGGTATTCCCACATATAGCCGTAACCGCCATGTAGCTGCAGGCAGGCATCTATTACTCTGTCCTGCATTTCAGTGAGCCATAATTTCGCCATGGATGCCTGCTCAGTAGTGAGTTCACCTATTGCATGTGCTGCCACGCAGCGATCGATAAATGCTTCACCTACCTCAATGTCGGTCTGTAGTTCGGCCAGTTTGTATCGAGTGTTTTGAAAACTGGCAACCGATTGCCCGAAGGCCTTTCGATCCTGAACATAGTTAACCGTTTCGGCGTATGCGCCTTTCGCACCACCCAGTGCCACCAGACCGATCAGTAATCGTTCAAACGGGAGTTCTTGCATTAACAAGTTGAGGCCGCGGTTTTCTTCACCAATCACATTGCTGGCCGGTACCCGCACATTTTCAAAGAAAAGTTCTGCGGTGTCCTGTGATTTCTGGCCTAGCTTTTTAAGATTCCGACCACGCTTAAATCCTTCGCTTGTGGTTTCTACCAGAATAATGCTTAAACCGCCGCGTTCCGCTGTGGGGTCGGTCCGGCACACCACCGCGATCGCATCTGCGATGATGCCGTTGGTGATAAATATCTTTGATCCGTTAATGATGAAGTCATCACCGTCGCGTTGGGCGCTGGTTTTAACCCCGCGTAAATCGGACCCCGCAGCGGGTTCGGTCATAGCGACACCAAACAGTGCTTCACCGGTGGCAGCGCGTGGGAGCCATGTTTCTTTCAGTGCTTCAGTGGCATTGTTTTGCAGGTAGTACGAAACAATATCGTGAACACCAATGCCCCCCAGACCTGCCACGCCACTGCGGCCAATCTCTTCATAAATGACTGCCGCTGCGATCATGTCGCTGCCGGTGCCACCATATTTTTCATCAACCATGCAGCTCATTGCACCGAGCTCACCCAGCTGGTTCCAAATGCTGCGGTCAGCATGGCCCTGTTCTTCCCAGTCATCCAGCTTTGGCACTACTTCTGTCTGCAAAAATCGCGTGAGTTCATCGCGCAGCAGATCATGCTCGGGTTGATAGATTGAACGTTTCTTGAAAGTCATAGGGTTTGCAATGGTAGTGTGTTGTCGGGCATCGGTTTACGATGTGAGAACCTCGTCTGTCGCCTGCTCACAATAACAAAACGGTGTGGCGTTGTAAGCTCGAATAAATCATAGATATAAAAAGGGTCAAGCCATGACAGCGCTGTCGGAAAAATTAAAAAACAAGCAATTTGCCATCACTGCCGAAATTGTTCCACCCGTGGCGGCATCCGGTGAAAAACTACTGGCGGAAGCCGAACATGTGCGTGGCCTGGTTGACGCGATCAACGTAACCGATGGCGCGGGTGCCACCACCACCATGAGCAGCTTTGCAGCATCCGCCCTGTTAGCAGGCGCCGGCTTTGAACCGGTACTCCAGATCACCTGCCGTGATCGCAACCGCATTGCGTTGACCGCAGATTTGCTTGGTGCGGCAGCTCAGGGCAGCTACAACCTGCTGGTGCTGATGGGAGATGACCCGGCGAAGGGTGATCAGCCTGAAGCCAAGCCGGTTTTTGATCTGGATTCCCGTCAGGTGATGCAGCTTGCCAGATCTCTGCGCGATGACGCGGTGCTGCCATCGGGTAAGGCGGTGGACAGTCCGCCGCAGTTTTTCATCGGGGCGGCTGATATGCCACTAGACCCGCCTGCAGACTGGAAGCCGGATGCCCTGCAATCAAAAATCGACTGTGGCGCGCAGTTTACCCAAACTCAGTTCTGCTTTGAGCCCGAAGTCGCCAGGCGTTTCATCGGCAGATTGGTAGACGCGGGTATCACAGAGCAGGTGGGGGTTTTGTTGGGGATCGGGCCGATAATTTCTGCCAAATCCGCACGCTGGATGAACGAAAACCTCTACGGCGTGACTATCCCCGAACCCACAATCGCCCGCCTGGAAGGCGCAACGGATGCCAAGGCCGAGGGGCGGGCCATCTGCGCTGAGCTAATTCAGCAGTATCGCGAGATTCCAGGCCTGGCCGGGGTGCATATTATGGCGCCCGCCCAGAAGCCGGATGCGATCGCCGATTCAATCAGGCTGGCCGTTTAAGCGACAGTTGCCGGTTAAATAGCGACTGGCAGCCGGATCATAGTAGAATAGAGCATGGCGAGCGTTTTCACGTCTTGCCGCTTTCCCGAAAAACCCAATTAGGCTAAAGAAATAGCCATTCAGGAGATTGTACAAATATGTCGGCCGCAGCCAAAGACTTGCAAACCTCGGTGCATCACTTCATTGACGGTGAAATAGCCACCGGTAAAAGCAGTCGCACAGGGGATGTATTAAATCCCGCGACCGGGCAGGTGAGCAAACAAGTTTCCCTGGCCAGTGCAGACGACGTGCGCACCGCTATTGCCAGCGCTCAGAAGGCTTTCCCCGGTTGGGCTGCCACACCACCCGCGCGGCGTGCACAGGTGATGTTCAAGTTCCGCGATTTATTGCATCAGAATATGGATGAACTCGCAGAAATCGTTTCCAGTGAACACGGAAAAACTCTGGATGATGCGAAAGGGTCAATCACTCGTGGTCTTGAAGTTGTTGAATTTGCCTGTGGTATTCCTCAACTGCTGAAAGGTGAATACAGTGAAGCTGTTGCCAACGGTGTTGAAAGTTACTCCATGCGCCAGCCACTCGGTGTCTGTGCGGGAATTACGCCGTTTAATTTTCCGGCGATGGTCCCTATGTGGATGTTTCCGGTAGCACTTGCCTGCGGTAATACCTTTGTTTTAAAGCCTTCCGAAAAAGATCCTTCCTGCAGCATGCGTTTGGCAGAGTTGCTAGTAGAGGCGGGATTACCCAAAGGCGTGCTGAACGTCGTTAATGGCGATAAAGAAGCGGTAGATACGTTGCTGACCGATGAACGTGTTCAGGGGGTGAGCTTTGTGGGTTCTACCGCCATAGGCCAATACATCTACGAAACCGGGTGTGCAAACGGCAAGCGCGTACAGGCTTTATGTGGCGCAAAAAATCATATGGTGGTCATGCCTGATGCTGATCTTGATCAAGCCGCTGATGCAGTCATGGGTGCGGCGTACGGATCTGCCGGTGAGCGTTGCATGGCAGTATCTGTGGTTGTCACCGTTGGTGATGAGCCGGCAGATGCACTAATTGAAAAACTGGCACCACGGGTTAAAGGTTTAAAGGTGGGTCCTTACACTGATCCTGCATCCGAGATGGGACCAGTGATCACGCCTGAGTCTAAAGATCGTATCAATGGTTATATTGAACGCGGTGTCGCTGCCGGTGCAAATCTGGTGGTCGATGGACGTGAAGTGACTGTGTCTGGTCATGAGGATGGCTGCTTTGTCGGTGGTTGTATCTTTGATAACGTCACCAAAGAAATGGACATCTACACCGATGAAATCTTTGGTCCGGTCTTGTGTATCGTTCGCGCGTCTTCGTATGAAGAAGCAGTGACGCTGGTCAATGACCATGAGTACGGAAACGGTACCGCTATTTTCACCCGCGATGGTGATGCGGCTCGTGACTTTGTTGGTCGTATCCAGATTGGTATGGTCGGTGTCAATGTGCCGATTCCTGTACCGGTGGCTTATCACAGTTTTGGCGGTTGGAAACGCTCGCTGTTCGGCGATCATTCCATACATGGTCCAGAGGGTGTACGTTTTTATACACGGCTTAAAACAGTGACAACTCGCTGGCCTTCAGGAATCCGTGAAGGCGCTGTATTCAATTTTAAAGCGGGTGGTGAACACTAGCAGGATAGTAGTTAACGCTGGTCTGATGACAGACCAGCGTGACACCTGATGCTATCCGGTATAGCAACAGCCTGAGCTGTTGCTCAACAGGGGAGGCATGTGGTGAATTCAATACGGCGATCTACATCTCGTACTTCGTACAGAGCAAGAAAAATAATAAAATCTCTGGCAGCAGTTGCTGCCGGAATGTTATTAATCATCGGTATTCAATACAGTACGCGCCAGTTAAGCAGCGTTGTTGAATCAGAAGATGCCCCTCCGTCTGTACCAATCCCTGCAAAAGATATCGATGCCTCGCCATTCACAGTGCAGGCTGACCCGTCAATACAGCGCTCAATTGCATCACTCCATAAACTGCCTGAAGATATTCAACGGCTGATTGATGCAGGGCGATTTGCCGATGCAAAAAATGCGTTGTTGAAAGCTGCATCTGATGCGGTTGCTAATGAAGAAGACAAACGACTGGCTGAGATATTAGCTCACCTGGGGGAGATCTCTTTATTGCAAAGAGATATCGATACCGCCGAGGCTTATCTGGCCGAGGCGCTTGATGTTTTCCTGCAAAATGATGATGAAGTGTCAGCCGCTGGTGTGTACATGCAAATGGGTCGCCTGCATCTGGTCACCAGAGAGCGTGCGCGTCAGGCGTCTGGTGCTTACGACAGGTTGCTGGTGGCGCGTTGGAAGATCAGCAATGGTCAGTTCCACACCGCCAGGGAAGACCTGCGTCGTGTTGTTGAAGATAACTTATCGCTTAATCGTTTTGGTGCTGCAGCCAGTGCCTATGAAACCCTGTACAAAGGTTACGCCAGAGAGGGTGATCTTTATCAGGCGCAGCTTGCCGGTATTGAAGCGGTGAAACTTCATGCTTCATCTGGCAGAACCTCTGATGTGGAATCAATGTTGGGTGAAATGCAACAGCTCGGGGTAAGCGATGCACAGCTGGCTGAATTAAAATCTGAAATCATTGTGCTGGAAAAAGAGTTTGAAGACAGTGTATTAGCCATTGGCGCCGCACGTGATCAGGCGCTCCTGTACAACCAGTTACTTGCCCGTGGTGATGTGGTCAATGCGTGGCGATTCAGGCAGCAAGCGGGGGTTGCGATGGCCAAGGCATCGACTCGTGCACAATACCGCCGCCAACCCGATGTACTGGTCGAGTTATATAAATCAAATAACAGTATGAAGAACGCTAAATCTTCATTGCAGAAGGCACAAGAGGTCTACACCAGGCATGGTATGGATATTCAGCTTGTCCAGAACCTGCAATCACAAATATATTGATGGCTGTGGTCATTGCAGACAATCGCTGCTGAACCATAGATGAAAGTTACTTCGCAGTCTTTCAATTTTAAATAGCGACAGGATTGTCAGTTAATGCTTAGCGTCGTTGAATATCGATCTTTAGATGCCGTCGGGTTGGCGGAACTGGTGAAAACCAGACAAGTGACTGCAGTTGAAGTACTTGAGTGTGCTTTGGGTGAAGTTGATCGATTGAATCCCGTGTTAAACGCTGTGGTGATGCGAAATGATAATCACGCGCGGCTGGCAGCCGCAGAAGTTGATCTGTCCCTGCCATTGGCCGGGGTGCCATTTGCGGCGAAAGATATTAATGTACATATTAATGGTTTTCGAACCACACATGCCTGCCGTTTTTTTGCAGATGCACCATTGTCGACAAGCGATAGTCTTTTAGTAAAACGCTGGCGTGAAGCGGGTCTGGTTATTCCTGTGCGAACCAATACACCGGAATTTGCTACCGATTTCGGCTGCGAGCCAGAATTTTACGGGCCAACCAATAACCCGTGGGATCTCACACGAACCCCCGGTGGTTCCAGTGGCGGTGCGGCAGCAGCGGTGGCGAGTGGTATGTTTCCAATGGCACATGCTACTGATTCAGGCGGGTCTATCAGAGCACCCGCAGCCTGTTGTGGTGTCTTTGGCTATAAGCCGACCAATGGCCTGGTGGCGACAGGTTCAGCGCTCGGGTCATTAGTCGGGGGTTTAAATTGTGATCATGCGGTCAGTCGAACGGTCAGAGATTCAGCAACACTATTGAATATGACGGCCGGACCGGAAACGGGTAATCCCTGCTGGTTTGGTGAGATGGCTGATTTTGTAGCGCAGCTGGATGTACCACCGACTGCATTGCGAATTGGATTTACCACGCTTTCCCCCACTGGCATTAACGCCAGCAAAGAAATCTGCGCAAAGCTTGAAGATACCGTTCGCCTTTTAGAAGACCTTGGCCACCATGTTTTACCGTGGCAATGGCCTGATAATGCAGATGCGTGTGATGTTGCATCAGTATTCTGGATGGCGGAAATAGCGGTGGTGATAGAGCAATATGCCGAACAGATTGGTCGCCGCCCGCAAGCACATGAACTGGGCCCGGTGATTACCGCTGCACTGCAAAGATCAAAAACACTCACCGCTGTCGATATGGTTAACGCGCGGGTTAAACTGCGTGAGCTGCAAGTTTCTATGGCTGCGGCAACTCAGGGTATCGATATATTGCTTACCCCGATGCTTACCGAATCACCGTTACCCACCGGGCTGCTGACTGATCTGGTTAAAAAAGATGTTGATGAATGGATGGAGCGTGCGTGGCGATTTTCACCTTATCCTGAGATCTTTAACGTCACAGGCCAGCCTGCGATGTCAGTGCCCTTACACAGTGATGTTAACGGCTTGCCGGTGGGCATGCACTTCGTCGCAGCGGTTGGGAATGATGCATTGTTACTCCGGTTAGCAAGGCAGCTGGAAGTGGCGGAGCCCTGGGAGGCGCGTGTTCCACGGTTGGATTGTTAGCGGATCTCTTGATTGCAAGGCATCGATTACCGACAAGCTTCAGCGTGAGAGTGCGCGCTCAATATCTGCAAGTGTGTAAGGCTTGCTGAGTAGACCTACTTTATGTTTAAGATCTTCGGGTGGGACGTCTGCATTAGAAAAGCGCCCTGAGGTCACAATTATTTGCGCTGCAGGTATTTTCTCTAACATTTTACGAGCAAGGTCCCATCCGGATATTTCAGACCCCAGGCTCAGGTCTGTAAATAATATTGAGAGATCCGGATTGCTCTCTATGTGGGAAAGCGCAGTGTCTGCATCAGGGGCTTTTATTGGAATATGGTTCATGTCGCGTATGATATTCACCGCGTAGCGAAGGGTTTCGGGATCATCCTCCACAATGAGAACAGTCGCATTATCATAGGTGATTGGTGGCTTGCTACCTTCACAAGCGGTTGTTGAATCGTTAACCGGAATAAAAAGCTGTACTGTGGTGCCTGCTCCCGGTGAGCTGGATATTTGAAGGTCTCCACCGGACTGCTTAATAAAGCCGTAAACGATGCTAAGACCAAGCCCGCTTCCACTGCTACCACGTTGAGTTGAGAAGAACGGTTCAACAGCTCGTCGAGCCACGCTTTCAGACATACCGCAGCCGGTATCAACCACCTTGAGTTCTGCCATTTCAGCGCTGCCTTTGCTGACGCTGATAGTTACCGTGCCAGTTTCATCGATTGCATGGGCACTATTAAGCGAAAGATTCAACAATGCACTTTCCAGTTGCAGTGGATCAATGGTGACGTAAATATTTTCAGTGGACTCCTTGATGATTAGTTCTATTCGATCCCCCATGCTTAGCGAGATTAAATCACTAACGCCGGATATCAGTTCATTAAGCTCTATTGTCTGCGGTTCTAGCTGTTGCTTCTTTGCAAAAGCCAGTAGTCGCTGAGTCAGGGAACTGCCCAACTCGACCGCGTCGTTAATTCTGTCGACAGCGGCCTGATGCAGGTGGCTGTCTTCCCGGCTTAAGATTATCCGGGGGATTGTGGTTTGAATTGCACTGAGCACGTTATTGACATCATGTGCAACTTCGCCAGTCAATTGCCCAAGGCTTTCCAGTCTTTGAAAGTGACGCAGCTTTTCTTCAACGCGCCGGCGCTCGGTTGTGTCGGAAAACAGCCATACTTGCCCGCCGTCGGGAAGAATGCTGGTGCGAACTTCAATGTTGTGTCCCAGTGTATTGTGTATCTCTGTATAGGCTGACCCGGCGAGTGACGGAGCGAGTTGTCCGGCGCGTTTGGCAATTTCGTGGATCTTGTCATTAAGGTTACAGCCAACGGACACTTCTGATTCGTTGCCGAACAAGCTTAATAGCTGATTCAATTTCGGGTTTTTTGCCAAGACCTTTCCGTTTGCATTGGTAACGGAAATGCCGTCGTTAATATTATTAAACGTGGATTCAAACTGTGCCGATTTCTGTTCAAGCTGGCGGTTCAGGCGGTTTAACTTAATGGCATTCTTCTGAAAAACGTTAAATGCAGAACGCAGTTTGCCGATCTCATCTTCACGCTGGCCTGTGACGGGTAATTCAAATTCCAGGTTTCCGTCGGCGAGCGATGTCATTGCTGTCGTCACTGTATTCAGGTTCCGAACGACATACCCGGAAATATACACCGCAGACAGTACAGCGAGTAAAATTGCCCCGGACCCGAATACAGCAACCAGGATAATGGCACTTCTCAGTCCGTCACTGGTTGCCTTTCGACGGTTTGCAATATCATTCTCGGAGCCTTGTATAACACCCAGCACCAGATCACTCAATGTGTTCACGTTGTTGCTAATGCTACTTAGTGCGCGGCGTGTCGACACGTTGTGTTGCAGAACTTTGTAACGTGTTTTAAATAGACCATCCTCACCAATTGCCAGTGAGTGCATGGTGGCAAACTCCCGTTTGTACTCTGAGGCGTCATCTGTTTTTTGCGGGGCTATCTCTTTTTGGTTTTTTGTTTTATCAAGATAACTTCGGCGATACTCACCCAGGCTCAGGAAACTATTCGCGTGTGATGCCGCAAATAATAGACTGGCGACTACCTCTGCCTGATCAGCGATTTCGCGGTCTTCCGGTGAAGCGGGGTCTTTCTTTTCAGTCAGTATGCGTCTGCTTACGGTTGATAGTTCTGCGGTATAACGTCTTGTTTGATCCTCCTGTTCAGCCAGATTCTCTACAATCGACATAAGATCAACCATAGAGGCACGTAATTGAAATAACGTCGCTATGATTTCTGTGTTTTGGGGGTTACTTTGCGTTGTTGTTGTATCGTATTGCCACGACTCAATCGATGAATCAATCATGCTAAGCAATTTGGACCCTTCTGATTCAATAAGATAAGGAGATCTAAGATTCAGGAAAAAGGGCACAGAGGTCGCGAATATTGAACTTTGTCTGGTCAGTTCATGGGAGCGATTAACCTGCTCCAGTGTCGTGCTATGTAAGTCTGTGAGGATTTGATTCGATCTTGTCAGCCAGTACAGCGAGGTCAGTCCGATTATCAAGGTGGCCAGCGCCAGCATTAGTACTGCGATTAAAAGACGGGTTTGTATGCTGTTATGAAAGTGTCCGAATAAACTACGCACCGGCCTATACCGACCCTGTCAGGGTTGGCTGAAGTACAAAAACATAGCCTTTTCCACGCCGTGTCTGTAGGTGTACTGGTTTGGACGGAGAGATTTCTATTTTGCCCCGAAGCCGCAGTATCATTACATCGATTGTGCGGTCGACATACTGTGAGAGATCGCCCCCAAGATGATTCAGCAGCTCCGGACGATCAATAATACGATCATGATTTGAAATTAGATATTCAAGCAATCTGAATTCTGCGTTGGTCAGTGAGACTTCGTTAGCAGAGCCATCAAATAGTCGTCGTCGGGACAGATCAATTGTGTAGTTTCCGAATCGAATAATATCCGGATGCTCGTTCTCATTTGCTGGCAGTTGATCTGTCGAACGGGGCTGCTGCAGGGAATGGTATCGTCTTAACAGGGCACGTATTCTTGCTACTAACTCACGTGGGTTGAATGGCTTTGATACATAATCATCTGCGCCAGCCTCAAGACCAATCGCTTTGTCAATTTCATCGCCCACACCGCTAAGCATAATCACCGGTGCTTTGCCGGTGCGATAGATGTCACGTGTAATATCAAGCCCGCTTTCGTTCGCTAATCTAAGGTCAATGAGATAGAGATCGAAGTTCTGTACCGGAGATCTGTTAAGCGAATCACTGTCGCTGAATGTATATGCTTTGAAGCCGTTGTCACGCAGTAGTTCTTCGAGAGCTGAACGCAATAATGGATCATCATCGACAATTGCAATAGATTGGGTGCCGGGGCTCACTGATGAATCAACCGATTGTTTGATAGAAAGTGCTATTGAGCACCATTGTGGCAGATAAAGATATCAGGTCAAACAACCGGTCGGCATTCCAGAGTGGCAGTTCTCATTGCTCGCATAGAAGATTATTTTGTAATATTTGTAATATTAGAAACACAACGAGCCCTCTTCAGGTTTTCTGTTAACCTTTGAAACATACCCGAAATACTGTCAATAGTAATCGCCATTCCCGCTATCCATAATCGATTCAGGGCTCAGCGCAAAGCCGGGTTCGGCGTAATTGACACCACTAATATTTCGGGAGGTTTATTCATATGAAACATACTTTAGGCATAACGCTTTTCAGTTTGTCAGTGCTCTCAGGCCCTTTTGCTGCTGCAGATTCGCTTAATCTGGTTTGTAGTGCGGAGCAATCCTGGTGTGATTTAATGGCAACCGGTTTTTCAGCTAAAACCGGTATCGATGTCGCCATGGTAAGAAAAAGCACCGGCGAAACGTTAGCGCAGATTCGTGCTGAAGCTGAGAATCCCAAGATCGATGTGTGGTGGGGTGGCACTGGCGACCCGCATTTGATTGCTGCATCAGAAGGTCTGTTACAACCTTCAGGGGTAGACACCGGTGATCTGCTCGGTTGGGCGGTGAATATGTCCGACATCTCTGAAGGTAAAACGGTTGGTATCTATGCCGGTGCGCTTGGTGTTGCCTACAATCGTGAAATGCTGGCTGAGAAAGGCATGAAAGCCCCTGCGTGTTGGAAAGATCTGGCTGATGAATCCTATGCCGGTGAAATACAGGTCGCCAACCCCAACAGTTCGGGTACGGCATACACAGAGTTAGCCACCTTCGTACAACTCTTTGGCGAGGACGAGGCGTTTAGCCTGTTGACCGAAATTGGTAAGAATGTAAATCAATACACCAAGTCAGGCTCTGCACCAAGTAAAGCAGCCGCTCGCGGTGAAACTACAGTTTCAATCGGTTTTATGCATGACATGGTGAAGCTGGCCTCCACCGGGTTTCCACTGGAAATCGTGGCACCTTGTGAAGGCACTGGCTATGAAGTCGGGGCGGTGAGTGTCATTAAAGGGGCAAAGAACCCTGATGTGGCAAAGCAGTGGGTCGCGTACGCGCTTGATCCTGCTGTGCAGTCACGGTCCGTGGAAGTGAAGGCATTTCAGGTTCCGTCCAACTCGAAAGCATCTGTTGCACCTGAGTCTCCCGATCTCGCTTCAATCAAATTGATTGACTATGACTTCGCTACCTATGGTTCCACTGATACACGCGAGCGTCTACTGGCCCGATGGGACCAGGAAGTAAAGAACGCCCCGAAAAACTGAGTCGTCGGTAATTCAGGGATGTCAGTGTTTTTGGCTGTGAAGGGATTCACGGCCAAACACATCGATCTCATGTCTTCATTCTCGCTTGATAAGAACAGCTAATGAAAAATACTGCCCTCTTATGGCTGGCCGTGGGTTTGGCGGGGGCCTGTCTGTTTCCCTGGTATGTGGTTGACGACGGCTTCTGGACCTTCAACTGGTTGCGCAATATCACTGGAACCAACAACGCATCTGCTGTGGTGCAAGTATTTGATCATGCTCGATGGTGGCTTGCTCCGCCTGTTTTCATGCTGCTCATAGCGCTTCCATTAGTTTTTTTAGTCCGGCAACAAAGGACGGTTGCATTGGTTCTAACGGCAATGGGATTGCTCTCTCTGTTATGGATTGTCATAGCGAGTTTTGCCATTGGCAGAACCGGTCCCGCACTATTTATCGACTCTCTTTCGAATGGTGCCGCTGCAAATGGCCAGGCTGGATTAGGCGCTGGCGCGGTTCTGATGATCGCTTCATCGCTCTACCTTTTAACGACTGGAATATCAGGATTAAAGCGCGGTGGTGGAGACAGTTTCATTATCGGGTTAATCGGCACCATTCTGGTTCTGGTCGCGCTGTTTGTATTTTTTCCGATAGCTCATGTATTGGTCAGGGCCTTTGAGCTGCCAGACGGAGGATATGGTGCGGGGCGATTCTTCTTAAGGTATTTCTCGTCAGATGTCTGGGGGGTTGGATGCCTGACTGGTAACCGGAATTGTGGTCCTGCGATCAACTCGCTCATGCTCGCAGTCGCGACTGGCGCAGGCACAACGTTACTCGGACTATCGTTCGCGTTAATCGCAACTAGAACAGGGTTCCGGTTCAAACGATCTCTTCGGCTGTTGACGGTTCTGCCGATCATCACGCCCCCGTTTGTGATTGGACTTGCATTGATATTACTGTTCGGTCGCACCGGGGTGGTGACTGAATGGTCTCACGCACTGTTTGATACTGAAAAATCACGTTGGTTGTACGGGTTTAGCGGTATCTATTTGTCGCAGTTACTTTCGTTCACTCCTATTGCATTCCTGGTGATGATTGGTGTGGTTGAAGGCGTCAGTCCTTCCATGGAAGAAGCCTCGCAGACCATGAATGCAAGTCGATGGCAGACGTTCCGTCGTGTTTCTCTACCGCTTATGCGACCGGGACTTGCTAACGCATTTCTGCTCGGCTTTATAGAAAGTCTTGCCGACTTCGGTAATCCGCTGGTACTGGGCGGGGACTTCAACGTGTTGTCGACAGAGATCTACTTTGCCATTGTAGGGGCTGTCGCTGACTCATCACGAGCGGCTGTGCTGGGGATGGTCTTGCTGACACTCACCGTGCTTGCGTTTCTGGCTCAGCGTTGGTGGCTGGGAGATAAATCCTATGCAACAGTGACGGGGAAAGCAGATTCCGGCTTGCATAGTGGATTGAATACTGGTCTTAAGTGGGTCTGTTACCTAACGGCGATTCCCTGGGCATTCTTTACCGCGATTGTCTACGCAATGATCGTGTACGGCAGTTTTGTAAAGCTTTGGGGCTACGATAACTCCTTTACTTTCGAGCACTATATTCAGGCATTCGGTGTGAACTTCGACAACGGCATTACGCTTGTTGGATCAGCCTGGGACAGTTATCTCACCACACTTGAGATTGCGACAATTGCAGCGCCACTGACAGCGCTGGTGGGCTTAATCACTGCTTATCTATTGGTGCGGCAACGATTTGCCGGCAAGAGCCTGTTTGAGTTCAGCACGATGCTGAGCTTTGCAATTCCGGGGACCGTAGTTGGTGTGAGTTACATACTTGCTTTTAACGTACCGCCTGTTGAGCTGACCGGTACCGGGCTTATCCTGATTATCGCCTTTATGTTCAGAAATATGCCGGTCGGTGTCCGTGGCGGTATCGCTGCAATGTCTCAACTGGATAAAAGTCTGGACGAAGCGTCGATCACCCTTGGTGCAACCAGCTTCACGACTTTAAGGCGGGTTATCGTGCCGTTGCTTGGGCCTGCCATTCTCGCTGCTCTGACTTACAGCTTTGTACGGGCTATTACGTCGGTGAGTGCTGTGATATTTCTGGTCAGCGCCAGACACAACATGGCTACATCGTTCATTGTCGGGCGTGTAGAGAATGGTGAGTTCGGCATTGCAATCGCGTATTCCGCCGTACTCATCATTACTATGCTGGTTGCCATTCTGTTGCTTCAGTTCTTTATCGGTAAACGAAAGCTGAGACGAGACGACAGAATTCAGGGTGAATCTAAACGTCTTTCATCTAACAAAGTTATAGCCTGATATCACTATGAAAAAGCCTTCATCGAACGTCACACTATCCCATGTGGTCAAACGCTATGGAGAGGTGGTTGCCATTAACGATTTGTCGCTGGATATCCACGCCGGTGAATTAGTAACCCTGTTAGGGCCGAGTGGGTGTGGTAAAACCACCATGCTGAGAATGATAGCCGGTCTCGAAGATGCGACAGAAGGGGCAATACACATCGGCAACAAGGACGTAACTCACCAGGCCGCATCGAATCGAAATGTCGCGATGGTATTTCAATCCTATGCATTGTTCCCCCATATGACTGTTCTGGAAAACGTGTCGTATGGCCTCAGCGTTTCCAAAATGAAAAAAAAGGAACAAAAGAAGGCTGCCCTTCAAGGCCTTGATATGGTGGGGCTCGCCGGATACGAAAAACGACTCCCGAGTGAATTGTCAGGTGGGCAGCAACAGCGAGTGGCCGTTGCCCGAGCAGTGGTGCTTGAGCCTGATGTTTTACTCTTTGACGAACCATTGTCGAACCTTGATGCGAAACTGCGTCGCCATGTAAGAGGGGAGATACGCCAGATTCAACAGGATCTCGGACTCACCGCTGTCTATGTGACCCATGATCAGGAAGAAGCCATGGCCGTATCAGACAGCATTGTTGTGATGCAGGAAGGTGTGATCGCGCAGTGCGGTACCCCCGCAGAAATCTATGAAATGCCCAGGTCTGAATTTATCGCAGACTTTATTGGCGATGCCAACGTGATTCCCTGTGCTGTCGTCAATGCTGATGATCATTGGGCCACACTTGAAATAGATGGAATTCAACTTGAGGCAAGGGTAACAGGCCCGATAACCCCTTCAGTCAAACTTGCTGTGCATCCGCAGGATATTCATTTATCAAATTCCCGGTCTGGCAAGTCATTGAGTGGTGTTGTAAGCAATGCTACCTATCTTGGAAAACACATGGAGTATGATGTTTCAACGGATGCGGGTGAGCTATTTGTTGTTGATAACAGAATTGAATCACGCTATGAACGTGGCGATGCAGTTTTTTTAGAATTCCTGCCAGAGAAAATAGCGCTGGTTCCGGCTTAAGTAGTAATGCAGCATCTGACAGGAAGCCCTGATGTTATATGTTGTGGTCGCAGCGTTTTGTCAGGCGTACAGTGACCAGCAAACCAAAGAGTAGGGTAAACGTTTGCACCGGCACGGTGCCCCCGCCGGAGTTTGGACTGGAATCTATTGTGGTAAGTGTCGGTTCTGATATGGCAGTTTCGATATTACTGCTTTCAAGTTCTAACTGTGCGCTGTCTGAATTACCTGCGACTGTTGAACTATCAGTAGTCACAATTGGCTGACATCCACCCCCACATAAAATAGACGCTGGCACTATGGTGCCGGTGTACTGCGCATTGTTATTTTGTGGTTCGGCGTCTGGCTGTGTCGAGCTCACACTGGCCGTCACTGATGCAGCCTCGTCAAGTGTTTTTGCTACAAGAATTATTTCTGCTGTGGTTTCTGCTCCCGGTGGAAGTCTTTGAAAGTCACAGATAACCAATTGTCCGGATGCAGCGCAGTGATCGCCAGAGCGGAATTCGTAACTGTCTTCCAGCACCAATTCGACAAATGGAAACAGTGCAGTATTGGTATCGTGGTTATTGCGTACGGTTAAGTAAAGGTGGTCCCAAGTGCCATGCCAGGTTTCATAGAACTCACCAGTGAACGCAACCTGCAGATCTATTGCAGACGCATCAGCCGGCAGTACTTCCACAGCAACAATTTTACTGTCTTGTCTGAAATCGTAAGGGGTTCCGCTGGACTGAAGCTCGGTTAAGGTTACCGAGGCCGATAAAAGATTGTTTCCCTCCACATTAAGCGTGGCCGCGGCAGTTATTGTGATGATTTCATCGGGGGCCAGTTCTGGCATCACACATTGCATGATAAGCGGCTGTAATAGTGTGCAATCTGAACTGACCACATTGGTCGTGCCGGGTGGAAGGCTTAAGGTAACGACAGCAGTCGTTGCCACCTCTGTGGTTGAATAGTTTTCAACCGCCATGTCAATGGCGACGGAATCCCCCGCCGAAATAGAATCCACGGTCACGGACAATTCCACATCTACAGGCGGAAGACCGGCGTATAATGCAGATGCGTAAAAAAGGACAGCCAATATCGCCGTAACTATTAAGCCTGGTAGTTTCATCCCTTTTCGCCACACTGTGCCTGCAATTCGGTAGTAGCGTTCCCGCACCTTGATTCTTTAGCGAAAATTGAAGCCGTGGGCTGAAAAGGGGTCTTTCCGCTGAGTTCAACGAGCGGTGTGGTTGGTGCTCTATCATCTTACAAAATGGCGGAATCTGCTAAAACTACTCAGGCTTTGGGAAACACTCTATGAAATCCGGACTAATAAGATCACCAATGCTCCACCAGGGAGATCTGGTTCGTCTGGTGTCGCCCGCAAGCTATCCTGCACAATCCCATGTTGTTGAGCACATTAAAACCATAGAAAGTTGGGGGCTTAGGTGTGATGCTGGTCACCATGTTCTGGATGAATACGGTTATATGGCTGGCACTGACTGTGACCGACTTGATGATCTAAATAATGCTTTTAGAGATCCGGATGTAAGAGCTATCTTGACTATCAGGGGTGGCGCTGGTGCGTATCGTATTGCCGACGACATCGACTTTGCTGCTGTGCGGTCTGATCCCAAGCCAGTGATCGGCTTTAGCGATATCACCAATATACATTTATCACTGCTAGCGCGCTGCCAGCTGGGTGGCATACACGGATGTATATGGGGTGATAAAGCCCGGCATTCTGTTAAAAAACTCCTGATGAGTAATGAGTCCGTTACTTTACAGACTAATACCGAAGCTGTTACAGCCAATGTCAATTTTTCAGGTAAAGCGCAAGGTAGCCTTATCGGTGGCAATCTTACTGAGGTGGCGTATGCGGTTGGTGTTCGCATGCCATCAATGCAAGGGGCACTATTATTTCTTGAGCATAACGGGAATCGTGGTCTGGGGACGGTTGATCGTTGTCTTACACAGTTGATTAGTTCCGGTGCACTTGACGGATTAGCCGGTGTGGTTCTTGGTTCTTTTGAATGTATGCGAGGTTATGTTGATCGTGGTTGGAATATTGTTGATGTTTTGAATGATCGCCTGGGCGTGCTCAATGTTCCTGTGCTTGGCGGAATTGACGCAGGTCATGATATCACCGATACCGACGGTAACAATAATCAACATGCGCTTGCGTTAGGATCGATCGCCACCCTTAATGCCGATGAAGGAACGTTAACGATTGAGCCTATCGTACGTTAGAGAATAGTCCCGCGCTTCGTAAGGTATGCAATGGATAGTCGGGGTTTATTTTACTAAAAGGAGTTGCTATGGGCAGCTCTCTGGCTCGCGGTTGATTTGTAGTATCCTGTGCTTGCAAAAAGTCGACTTACAAGTGTCGTAACTGGTGCTTTCCGGCCAGAGCCAGAGTCAGAGCCATCTGGCAGGGCACATACCCGGCTATTATTTCGCTTCAAGTTTTTATGACCAACTTTATTATTATTGAATTGTTCAGAGCTACGTTGTTATATGCGACAGCGTTTTTATTGGGCCTGTGGGTAATTAAGGGAAATGTTCGGGTGAATTACACCCGCAAAATCCTTCATTTCACCCTCTTTTTCTTCCCTATATATTTGGCATCAAGATTCCCATATGAATCATCGCTGTTAACCGTTTTTACAAGTGGTTGCGTATTGTTGATGTGTTTGGGGTTGTTGAGTAAGCCGCTGAGGAACAGGTTTCGATTCCTTGCGGTGGCATACGCTGCTTTGGATAGGCCTGAAGACAGCCCTTACACACAGTCTGGATGACCACTCAGGTGATGGTGACCTATTGCGTGCTCATGCTAATGATTAAGTGGTTAACCAGCTATGACGCTGTTGATTTGATTTATATCACCGTATTGGTCGCAGGGCTCGGCGATGGGCTCGCGGAGCCGGTAGGTATTCGTTTTGGAAAGCGCGAATATTCAACATCAGCGCTTTTTACCAGAAAAAAATACGTTCGCACAGTCGAAGGAAGTCTGTGCGTTTTCATAAGCGCAGTTCTTGCGATAGCTTTATTGCACGAACAGCTAAGTGGCGTCCAGATTGTTCTGTCTCTCGCGCTGATCCCAATTACAATGACACTAGCTGAAGCATGGTCCCCACATACCTGGGATGGGCCATTTTTATACCTTGTTGGGGGTAGCTCTACAATCGCAGTTTTAGAATTGTCGAATTTTATTTGAGTATTTGTTCATGGTCGGCTGTCGGCTATGCCAGGCTGCAAGCAGATTGATCACCGTTAAGTAAAGCTTTGGTTTGACACATAGACGCCAATGGAATCTGGAGTTCTCAAAGAGAAAAATTGGTGCATTGAGGGGGTTTCAAAACGAACTTTAGAGCCATGGGAGCAAGAGAGAAGAGATCCGCCTCAAGCTGCACAGCGTTTGTCACAAGGGAGCTGAGCCATCGGTCGCTGACCGGCCAAAAACTGATACTGGCTTATTTGGATTTGCGTAAAAACTCTGTGTAACCTTGAAGGCCAAAATAGGCTATCCAAGTAAGTAGAGGAACCAGGCTAGCAGCAATAATTCGCGTGGTCACAGAAGCCTCGCTGTGATGATATATTTTCCATAACGGTAACAAAATGAACAAAAAACGAGGAGCAAAAGAAATAGTATTGTTACTGGCATAATATATAAAGTCAGCTGAAAACATCGAG
>JAVCKV010004315.1:0-26914 GCA_032274145.1 Herpochondria borealis | reverse complement strand
GCACATATGCTAGAAGCATGCCGCTTGCAGCTATTCTCCAAGCGATCAACGTTGCCCGCTGCTGTCTTTCGGGATATAAATCGTGATCGTCAGATCCTTTCCCTTAGCATTCGTCGTCTGATGCTCGTTCCAGTCGTTGGGCGTCGTATAGTCGATCGACACCAGTCCATTCTCGCATACACACACACATAAGACCTAAGAAATGGCGGTAAACGAGTTACTAAGGATTTGTGCGAGCGAAGGTCTGCATCTTGTATTGCTGGATTGCGCACAATATGCGTTCACACGAGGGCACAAGAAAGGATGGGCCACCCAGTGTGCTGCTTGCTCCCCACTCGTCGTTCTTTGTGAGTTCCGACTATCATAATAGGAATCATCTGCTCTGCTAGATTGTGCAAGAGACATCGATGGTTCCAACAATGGCCGACGAGATCGTGAAGCTTATTACTTCCTTTCTTCATCGCATGACCATATTGGCGTCATCCTGTCTATACTTCCTTTGGAGAAGCAACAAGGGAGCTTACAACTCAATCCATCGTCAAAGTCGTCGGAGCTCCATTCAAACGGCCAACAAAAAACGAACCGTCAGTGCATATTCGTTGTAAATTCCAAGAGAAGCAACACGCCAGTTTAGTAGGTGCATATAATAGTGCCAGCAGCAAGTCGCCTGGCATCAGGTCCCTGGTTTCGCGAGTCGAAAGGTATTCACTTACCGCGTCTTCTTCGAAGAGAATAGGCTGTATAATGCCATCCGTCTCACGATAAAGACCATGGATAGAGCACGGATCACAGAGCGCGGATCAGAGCAGATCATAATAATATCGAAGCAAACGAAAAACAAGAAAGCTCAAACAATGACAGAAGAAGGAAGCAACAAGAAGAAGTACGAGTATGAGTCTTTGAAGGTTGGTAGGAGATAGGAGAGCAACTATGATGGGTACAGTATGGTCTGTTGTCGTTGGATTTCGAATTTGTGATAAGCATCGAAATGACCCTATCTTGTAGGTAGCTTGAGCTGTGTCTCTCACCGTTCCTACAGTTGATCTATTTTGCGAGGTGTGAACAGCTCGACGAACCACACAATCAAGCTGAGAGAGATGTCAGTATGAGTAGTCAAGCTGTCTTTTATCGTGCGGTCGAAAAAGGAGACGTGCAAGCAGTTCATCGTATACTTGAACAAGGTGGAATGGACGTGAATGTTGGGAATGGAACCCCCATCTTTTATGCCAAGAAACTGTGTATCATGCAGATGCTCATTGCCTACGGAGCTCCAGTAAACTTGAAAGATGAGAAAGGACGGACGCCATTGCATGTGGTCGCATTGAGAGGCGGAAGTGACGATGATGTGGCACGTTGCGAGCTTCTGTTATCCAAGAATGCAGACATCGAGGCAACACCACGTCACGGCAACACACCACTTCACTTTGCAACTTGTAATTCACAATTCAAACAGGTTGAGGTTTACTGACTCATTAACGATCTCGACACGGACCAGATGGTGTGGGTTCTCTTCTAGTGAAGACTAATGCAGAGCGCGGAAGGAATGCGTTGCATGGTTGTGCAATATGGAATACGACAACACTTCTAGAACAGCTCGGTTTTTGATGGAACAATGCCGAGGAGAGGACGGAGGACTGTTCGCAGCTTGCCACCGAATGATGTTCACCAAAGAAGTGGATAGTGCCACACCGCTGGGGCATGCCAAATAGAGCAACACCCACTTCAAGCTAGTGAGATAACAGGAATCGTTTCTGATGCACACATGGCTGCAGCATCTGGAGACAGTGGTGGTTTGGCGGTGACACTGAACCCGAGCTTGGATGCTTTTCAGCTTGCGATACCCCTATCCGATTGTCTCGACTTGGTTACCACAACCTGCCAAAGTCCCAGATGCAGCGGTTTACACAATGGGCTATCTCTCACCCTCGGATGTCATGAAGAGATCTGAGACTAAAGACTGAACACAACTAAAATAGATCTCCAGCGTATACTGGCGTCGCTGCTCTAGCCACATATTTCCAAGGCTAAAGATAAGTTTCTATGTTCTAGCCCAGAGATTAGTAGAAGAGAACAAGCATGACAAGCACAGCAACTCATAGACCATAGCGGACATCAAAAAGCGCTGGTGGCTCACGTAAATCTTGTTTTGAGTCGCGCCGACTCCAGTCTACTAGATCTACACGCTCTCGCAAGTCTATGTGGGGTCTAGACTTTTCTTGACTGAGATGTCATCCACAAGCAGATATCGCGGCTGCATCACTCCAATTGAAACTTGTTGTTGTTCCACAACGAGTTAATTGCATGCAAGATCATTGTCGAGGCGTCAGAAGAACAGGAAGCGTACACGACAGTTTCACGACGACGAAGACAACGGCAATGCATCATCGTCAGCCAAACACTGGAACTCTAATTGACAGAGGTTAGAACAGCTACAGGACTCACTTCGTGACTCTTTAGGTTATCCGTCTCTAATAGAAATAGAACTTTGAGTGGTGCCTCCAAGTCAAGGGTTCACGTGATGACGAATCGTCACCACGTGAGCCTATGTCTGGATTGCTCGAGCAATCCAGACATAAGTTTATCTACACCAACGTAAGGTCGTGCGCAAACGCACCTTTCGCATCAAACGGACCACGTCGAACGTGTCGTGAAACGTGGATAGCCCCCCGTTGAATTCCTGTAAGAACCACAAAGTCAAAGCTGAAAGCATCATTGTCATCGTCAACATGAGTCAAGCCGCCTTTATGTCTGCTGTCAAAGCAAGAGATGTGCAAACGGTTATTCGCCTAATCAAACAAGGTGGAATAGACGTGAATGCCCGCAACTTTGAGTATCGTAGAACTCCCATCTTCCATGCCAATCTAAATATTATGGAGATTCTCATTGCCAACGGGGCTCAAGTAAACTTGCAAGATGCGCGTGGGTGGACGCCATTGCACGTGATGGGATCTATTGAACGACGAGTAGGGGACCATGAAGGTTGTTGCGAGCTTCTACTCGCCAACGATGCAGATATGGAGGCAATAACACAGGGAGGGAACACACCACTTCACTTGGCAGCTTATCGTTCCGAGTTCAAACTTGTCGATATTATGATGACTCATCAACGTTCTCAGCATGGACAAGCTGGTGTTGATTCTCTTGTACTGAAGACTAATGAAAATAACGGAAGGAATGCGTTGCATTGGAGTGCTCATAACAGCACCTGTGCTAGAACAGCACGGGTTTTAATGGAACACTGCCGAGGAGAAGATGGGACTCTGTCGGCTGCGTGCCACCAAATGATGTTTGCCAAAGATTGCAGCGGCTGCGTGGCCATCAGAGGAAGCGGCAATCCTGATATGGTGAAATATCTGGCATCCTTTCAAAGGCTTACTTTGGCTGTGGGCTGTCCTCGAGACGATATTGGTTTGGCGGTGATGCTAAATCCAAGGTTGGATGATTTCCAACGTGCAATCGCGACAGACTGTCTGAACTTGATCCGCACTACATCTTGTGTGGAAGTTCCAGATGCAACTGCTTACATAATGCTTGGATATCTCTCGCCCTCTGATGTCATGAAGCGATCTGAGAACTAAGACTGAGGTATAGGCGGTTGCAGGTCGGTGATGATATAGGTACCACGATAGATGAAAATACACAGCTTTTATTCTATACTCGAGGTTCACACTTGTGATTTGGTTTCCTACGCTCACTCCACCGATTTGTAGATTGTCGCCTCCTTTTTCATCAAACATATCATTTTGGGCACGACGGCGTAGGCTCTCTAGTGACAGAGACAAATACTGGTGCGAGGTAGGCGGTATATCGATGCTACAGTTGTTATTCTAAGTTAAATGCAGAGTTTGGGATGTGTACCTTCGTATCGTTCTTGTGGATAGGTTTCCTACGTCAGATGAGGTTTCCAACAACAACAAAAGGGCAGACTCACTGGACAGATAATATGTATCTTTACTAGGTACTCCCTAGATCGACGCATGTTTGCAATGTAACAACAATCACTCCATGCATGGAACAAGAAGTATATTTCGTACCTGCTTAATCATCGTCGCGTCCCCCCGCTGGAGAGAGCGAGACTCGCGCCCTCTTCCTCGTGGTCGACGATTCCTGAAATTGGTCGGCAATGCATCGAGTGCACGACTGCGCGACACCTTGGTCTTCCTTGGGTTTCAAAATCTCATCTTCGATCTCAGCTAGCTCCGCGTTCAAAGTCTGAATCACGTGAACGAGATCCTCGTGATCTGGCTGACGTCGAACGTTGTGTCCTCATCTTGGTAAAGTGATCGTTGAGAGATTTAGCAGTTACCGTCAAAGCATTTTGGTATCATCATTGCGGGGAAGGTGATTCTCTAGGACAACACGTTCGCATCTCCTTGCCTCCTCAAATTTTGAACGTTTGTTCACTATGAGCATGTGAAGCACTGACAGTGAGGTTCGACTTGGCGTTTTCGAGTTCGAGCTGCTTCTCTAGATCCGAATTTTGCTTCTGCAGGTTCACCGCGTTCTTTTCCAAGTCGGATTCTACGTTCTTTCCTTCATCGTGTGCTTGGTTCTCCAACACAGACACCGTTTGCCGCATTGTTTCGTTTTGTTTAGTTAAGTCTTTGATTTTAGTGTTCTCAGCTTCAAGCTCACGCCTGAATTACTTTGTGAACTTGCCGATGGCATAGGTAAGATTCCTATTTCTGTGTAAACAGATAAATAATCAAGTTCCCGCCAAAACTTGAATCGTCGACTCCTTCCAACTTTTGTACATTGTCCATCCATCAATCTCAAATCCATTGATCATTATTTGATCAATCGATATCTCCTTGCTCCTCATTTCTCTCCTTGGATCATATCCACTTGCTACTACGATGAGTGGACGACATCCAGTGTATCCACACAGTCCATACCAACAGCACCAGGCGTTTCCCCTGTGGCTGAGCCTTCGCTCCAATCGTTTCTCTTCAGACGAAACTACGACTTCGCAACTCATGCAACGTACCATGTCTACACCATCGCCACACAGCGAAAGGCCAATGGACATCCAATGACACCAACGTCATGGCTCCGCCAGCCAACTCACAATCCAACTCACAATCATTCCACCCATGAGATTGACAATCGCGCCATTGTTGTTGTTTACCACTATGCCTTTGCTTCTCGACCTTACAAGCAGCAAGAGGAACATGCGACTCAAGTCAAACTCCAATTGATTGGTCGCGGAGCGTCACGACCAGTGGTGTAGTCAGCACGTGTTGCTGCTCGTCGAATGCCCCAAACAAAATCGGTATGGTTCACGATGCAGCCACGAGTTGGCAAATGGAGGCCCGTGGTCAACTTCTTCTTGTCAGTCGTGACAGCGATCAAGGTGTTTGGTTACTTGCGAGTCACAAAATTGACAAGAGCGGCTCCAGTCTCGACGCGACTCCTGGCCAGCAGCATTAAAGTGAGGTTTTCCAACACGGCCTCACTCAATTCTGCGTGCTCACAAATGGCGCAACTCAGTGCCCCCCATGCACGATAATCGTGGCAGCTTGATTGGAGGGCGGTTAGGATGACTCCCAGGAAGACGCGAATGGAGGATTCGTGCAATGTTGCAGTTTCTTTAGTTAGCAACACGAGCGCTTCCGCAAGTATCGAGCAATTGCAAGAACATAAACGGCGTGTAGGCGCTACTCTACTGTGTACCAATACAGCATTCGTCTCCATACAGTAGAGCCTCAGTGGCGCCTCACTCGAGCTCTTGCAGGTCCAAGAGTAGGCGCAATCTCCGAAGAGGTCGACTACTGGCGCTGTTTCATACCGTGTGTAGAAAATGGCTACTTACTGGTTGTAACTGTGCTCTCTATAGAGCAGTTTATAATAATATGCATATGTAAGTCTCCAACACCCGATTCCCTCGAAGAACGAACGACCTACGCCTTCTTGAGAAGGGATTGCTTCTTGACTAGCGCTCGGTTGTGGAACTTGGTGCAGACCTTTTGCACCTCGGCTCTAAAGACCCCGTCCTTTTCGTCCAAATTGACTTCGACAAGGCGACGTTTAGTGGTAGCGGCCTCATCATCCTCCGTCTTGACGGCATACCCTGCCCCATCTCTAAAGACGGTTCCGACTGGAATGTCGTCAATTGAATCACCCACCACGGTCATTGTATTCTTGTCGTAGACTTGAATACCCTCGGGAGCGGCTACAATAATGTTGCTGGTCGTTGTTGTGGTAACCTTACCATCCTTGTATTCCACCGTCGTTCCATCAGCTTGAGTGCCCTCGGGACACTTGATTTCATAGACAGTCGAGGGATCGTCCATGGATCGATCATTGCTGACATGTCCGTAGACTGCGGTGGCCCAATCATGTTGCATACGCAACATGGAATCATGACGACGTACATCATTATCAGTGTAGTAATCAATGGTTGGTTTCGATTCGGTGCGACCCGAATCTGCGTCGGTGGCCAGTTCGGCGTAACGAAAGTAACGATCATCTTGCGGATCACGGTATTCCTTCATGAACGCGCGAGGGTTGTCCCACAAAATGACTTGATTGGTGTAGAGGGGTGTACCATTTTCGAGGGCCTTTTGAACATCTTCCATGGTAGGAACATTCTCGGAACGAATGGTGTAAAGATTGGGGTTGACCTTGAAGCGATCAATGGCAATGGAAATATCATCGAGAATCTGTTGAGGAGTGAGAGCGTTAATGTCTTCGTCGGATGGAACTTCTGGACGGTTGGCGTCACGAGGATAACCCTCGGAGTCGGTAATGGCATTGACCATGGTCAAGTCACTGGCCTCGAGCTTGCGGTCTGGGTTAAAGGTGGTGACGGGTGGAATCTTGCTAGCATCCAAAATCTTGGTTGTGGCGGTGCCGTGGTGGCCAGCGATAGCTGTACAGAGAGTTTAAGGAAGAAGCAGTGTTAGAAACAAGACGGTATCAACGTTAGACACAGAACAACAACAAAACACATGGAATGACGTACCCATGAAATCAACAGACTTCATCCAACTAGGATCTTCCAACACGATTGCCTTGTTGAGATTAATTCGCTTGGCAGCGGATGGGAAGAGACAGCTATTGGAACGTGGAGGACAGATCAGCCACTGCGCCAAAATCATGCGCGAAAAGGCAGCCGCGGTACTGGTGAGAATGTTGAACGTGACTCCGTGGTTGGCATCGAGTGGCATGGGGTAGTTGGCCTTGAGGTATTCTCTGAGGCCCTCTCCATATTCATGACAGTTTTCGCCGGTAGGCAAGATTCCAGTGGCACACAGTGGACCCGCAAGAATAGAAATGGTGGTGATTCCTTCAGGAATTTCAGCCAAGACATCGGGGTATCGCAGTCCGATAGTAGTAGGATCCAACCAGTACACAACACCAGAGACACGTTCGTTGGGAGGCATTTCTGTCACATCTTGCCACTCCAAGGCAGCATGATAGAGACGTTGACGAAAGGCGACAATGATACTGGAGAAAGGGGCCACTCCAGGATAACTGTAGGGAACATAGGGGATTTGATCAGGGTCCAAGTTACGAATCTTCTTAGGATCTTCAGGCCACGCATAGGCATGATGGTAGGCGCGCGATTTGATGCGAGAATACTCGGTCTGACCATCAAAGGACAACAAGACACGTTTGCACTGATGCTTGAGGTCTTCGACGGAAATGACATTATCATTGGACCTTAATCCTGGAGAGTTGAGAACCTGCTGAATGGTGGTGTAGTCAAAACCAGTCTCGGCTTCGACGTAGGCCTTGGTACGGTCACAGTTGTGACGGTACTTGATACGGGGGACATGCGCGGAGATGGTCAAGGCAGCGTAAATCTCAAGGAGAGCAAGATGAGGGGCAGACCAATCCATGCACACATCTACATCTTCCACGACTCTCTGATTCTCATACGTTTCGCCATCGGGATCGGAATAGTAGGCATCATGACGGATCCATTCCTGTAATTAAGAGTAGGGTTGGGTTAGACATTCGCCACGCTCTTCCTTCTCTTTCATTGATCGCTCGTTCATTCATTCGTTCTTACCTGACACATGGCAATATAGGCAGGGATGTTATCCGTCGAGCTGGCAGGCACCTCGGGCATGTTTTTGACAATCTCATCGGGATTTGCAAAGATGGTTCGAACACAATTGGTGGCTAAGCGACGAAGGCCTCTTGTTCCTGCTTCCGAACAAAGGAGCGATACCACCGCCAATAACGGAAGGATTACGGCAATTCTCTTGCCAGACATGATGACAAAAAGCAAGCGTTCGACGTATTGATGCACGGCAATCAAGGATAGTTTATAATGCGATGGGGGCTAGGTTGTTGTTGATCAAATGGATTCTAATTTCGTCAAAATGTGAATGTCAGTTATGCCAGCATAGTCATTATAATGTCGCAACGAAGTCTAACCAGACGCTACGTGAGTGTTCCTACCAAATTTTGTAGAAAAGCCATAGACATTCAAGAATGAGGTTTTTGTCGTGAAAGACACTCTGAAAGACATTAGAGGATGACCCAGAACCAACTATTCACTAGCTATTGAATGCTTAAACACGCGGTCATTTCAAAAGTCTAGAGCAGATGACCCGCTTCACTTTATAGTTAGTTCATGGTTGCGTTACGGTGTATAGCTAACAGGCAGGCATTTAGCAAAAAGGCTAGAACACCTATGCTTGGAGAGACATGTGTCGATGACTGCGCCAAATGACGTGCTTAGTTTACCGGTTCGCATGCATGAGCTGGCTACTCCGTTCCTGCGAAAATTGGGGTTGGCAGGCATGACCGGTAGCTGGTCGACTGAATGGTTTGCCGCATACGACTACACTGTATGCAGACCTTCTAAGCGTCGCGAGCAGGATTTTATTCTGTCGAGCTACTAACACACGATCTTGTGATGGCTGGATCGCAAACAACAGGATGACTCGGTGCAGCGTTACGTTTCTAGGAGCTCTAACAAGCATGTCGAAATATGTCCCCACAGATGAACCTCAGCTATCTCAGGTACGAACTCTATAGCCAACAATGGTGCTGCTGCTCTATCGGAAAGTAAGTTTGCGACTTTGTCAATCTGATATGGAATGGACTGTCCAGCGTTTCATTTGCTAGAATGAGTAGTTCTGCGCGAAGTCATATGGTACAACTAGGCAGCACTAGCACTTCAACTGTCACCGTCGACTGACTGCTCATTCTGCTTGGCGATATGTTCCTGAAATGTAACAACACCGCTACCCGCTACTCCGCAAGGAACTCTCGGTCCTGACGGATAATGCTTTGGTTAGTAACGACAGGTTTCCATTCTCAACTTTACGGAATCAGAACGTTGAACAATACGAACTCCTTCTCCTCTGTCCAATGCCAAGCCATCCCACGGAGCGCGCCAAACATTCAGTATCAACCAAGCAGCCTCGCAGTGTCGACGCGCTCGAGTATACTGTAGGACGCTGCGTACGTGTACGACAAGGAAGGCGCCCGAGCTCCTTTTGCTTCTCAGGTCATTGGGAAGTGAGGAGCAACGCATGCATGGTATGGGAAACTAATGCCCCGTCCACAGTAGAAGCCGCTACAGTATTGTTTGTCTACAGTAGATGTACAGGCTGGTACACAGTAAGTACGCGCGGAGCTTGCAATTGGTCGCCAAAAGCAATAGCTCGACTTGTGGAAGACGCGAGAGATGGTATGGGTGGCGTAGAGTAGAGTAGTGCACAATACCACAACATAGAACTACACCTTGTCGTGCGGAAGTACACAGATCGCAGCAGAGGTGCGACAAGATCCAAAAGGTCGCAACGGAGGTGCGGCGGCTCGCTTACCTAAACACTTGAGAACTGGTATACCTGTATTAGAAGGCCTTGTGTAGTGATGCAAGGTCACTGTGCTGGTAGATACCACGCTATGTAACTAGCTGAGATCCAAGATATTACCGTCGAGGTGCGGAAAGATCCAAAAGATCGCACCAGAGGAAGTGCGGAAAGATACGGAGGCAGGTTAGCTTACCCGCGCACTTTTGGAAGAGCCTAGCACTTTTGGATCGACCAAAGTGATGAAAGCTCATAATGTTAGTAGCAAAAATGGTGCATACGTTAGAGTCTGGTGTTTGCGAGCTTCTGGTTGGCTTCCCACATCCCGCCGCACAACGTCCTCCAATCGGTCTGCTAGTGGCCACACTTACCTGCTGGCATGTTTCAATCACGATCACTGCGGTGACCACAATATATTGGTCGCTGACACCTATTGGATTCCTTGTATCGACCGGATGAACGGTGTTACTCTCATGGATCCATCGCAGCATACACACTGATGGCACAGAAGTAGTCACGTCCAAGTACTGCAGTATACGTAGGTAACGTGTAGAAAATAGACGTGACCAAAAAATTTGGTATAAATATTATGGAGTTATTCACTTTTCTGCTCAGGCAATGCAAAGATGTATTATGACGCGCATATTGCCATAATACCAACCAGAAATCCCCGCCAATTGCAAACCAATCATGTGGAGGAAGGTCCTGACAACATCTTACCGGCACGTTCGATCGTCATCTACCATTTCATTTGCTGTAGTTGGGACAGTGGCGTTCGCGGCATACAACGAGAATCTCAAAGAAGAGGATGGTTCCGTTAGCAGCAAAAGTCGCAACAATATCCCCTACACGAATTGTCAATCGCTCCTGTCGAATGCCTTTACACCCAGTGGTGGTGGTGGTATGATTCTCCGCAAACATAGGACACTAGAAATGCTCGATGCTCGTGCCAACAAACGAGGTGTGGACAAGGCTTATTGCGTCGATTGGCATGCACCGTTGGGTGAAGGTGCATATGGTAAAGTGTACGCGGCAACAGAGCGATCCACAGGAGAACGATATGCCTTGAAAACCATTGATCAAGAGTTTACGGATGAATCCATGTTTCGACGAGAAATGGATGCGCTGATGAAGATTCATGACAACGGAGGACATCCACATATTTGCGGCATGAAGGAAAACTTCGATGATTCTGGCGGAGCCTACCAGATTGTGCTTGACTTGATTACCGGTGGTGAAATGTTCGACCACTTGACTCGTTACGGTGCCTATTCCGAAGCGGATGCATCGCGACTTCTGCGCGAGGTCACATCCGCCCTGGCCTTTATGCACGGCATTGGAGTTGTTCATACAGATTTGAAACCTGAGAATCTCATGTTATCCTCCAAGGACCGAGATGAAGCTGTTATTAAAGTGGTGGACTTTGGGTGTGCGTGTGACATATTGTCAGAAGACGAGCAACAGCGAAATCGGAGTGTATCAGCGACGCCAGCCTACTGCCCTCCAGAGATTTTGAAGGCATTGGATGATGAAAGCCCACCAGTCATTCGTCCATCCTTTGACATGTGGTCATTGGGTATCATTGCTTATGTTATGCTCGTGGGTCGTCATCCATTTGATTTGGAGTGCAAGAATACCGATGAAGAAATTGAAGAGGAGATTCTTTCAGGCAAAATGCCACCCATTAGAAATTCCGAGTACACCAGTCACCTATCCGAAGAAGCCAAGTCCATATTGGAGAAGCTGCTTGTAAGAGATCCGAACCGTCGTATTTCAGCGGACAAGTTCCTACGTCATCCTTGGGTTCGAGGAAAGTCGGCCAGAACAAAGAAGATGGATAACTCGGACTATCGCATTTCAACGTACCGAAAGCACGAAAAGAGTGTCATGAAGTCCTTCTTCAAGGGCCTGCTCCGACGCAGTACAAACAAGGTGAAGAATGTGTCCCTCTTGGAAAGAGCCTTCAGTAACCTCGATCCCAACCGCCGAGGCTATATTTCAACAAAAGAACTGCACCATGACACAACCTTCTTCGGCAGCGACGCCAGACTCACCATGCCTGAAGTCACGGAGCTTCTATCCGAACGTCTGAGAAACCGCTACTACCCGAAGAATTCATACATTTACCAACAGGGCCAGACTGGTGATGCCATGTATTTTATAAACTCTGGTTCTGTTGAAGTTTCGAATTCCGACGGCTACCGGAAGGAGCGAAAGACTGGCAGGTTCTTTGGTGAAGAATCTCTCCTAGAAGAGAAAGCAGTTCGGCAACAGTCGGCGAAAGCAGCAACATCAGTTCATGTCATTGAAATTTCTCGTGACGATTTTGAGAAATATCTATCAGATGATCCTGATGTACGGTCCACAATGGCTGAGATAGTGGAATGGCGGAAACGAGAAAACACAAAAGCGATCTTGAATCTACAGACAAGCATGAAGCCGAAGAAGTACAAAAAAGGACAGGCGCTATTTGCATGTGGTCAAAAGGGCAACGTGCTATACATATTGGAAAAAGGCTGTGTCGACATCTTTGTAGACGGCCACAAGGTTCGATCGTTGCGACCAGGTGAAATGACAGGAGAGCACGCTGCTTTCTACTGCGACAAACCTTACAATGTCACGGCGGTCTGTAACAGTGATACATGTCAGATGCAGACCATCACAGACATTCATAAAATACTGAAGAAAGCCGACCCATCCCTTCGAGAGTCTTTTCGGCATGTCATCTTGTTCCGCGACTTCAAAAAGGCTATGGTGCATGCGATCGAAAGACCATTTCCAACAACCCCACAGGAACTAAAAGCGGCTTTTCGTGCGTTGGCAGGCAGCAACAGTGATGTAGTGGCGTTTGACAAGCTGAGAAACGTGGTGCGAAATTTCGATGCAAACTATTCAGAAGCTGATATCGAGGAGATGCTCTTGACTCTTGACCTGACTGAGAGCGGGTGTCTGACGTTTGATGATTTCCAACGAATGTATGGCGCTGACAAGGATATGTGAGCCACACATTTGTGCGTTTCTGTCCTTCTCGCGAGGGGTACCAATCGTACTTTCTTCGACTCACAGAACACCTCGCCGACGGTCGACTCGAGATGCCTTGCCCCGCCGTAGAAGCGTATCACAAGCTGGGTATCATCTAGAAAAGGCATTACACTCTATCCACAAATCTTCCTCCATGTAGCTTTCCTGGTTTTATTCCTGTAGGAAGCCGCTTTCTAGCATTTCGTGCCTCGTCTTTTGGTAGTCTGACCTCATCTTCGTCAATAGAAGTTTCAGCACCAACACAGCAGCTGCTGCTACACGAGGACGAGGACAACAACCACCAAGGGGTTGGTTGGGGTTGGGGTTGCATGTGACTCAGGGACAGCAACCACCTCATATAACTCGTCATAATCATCATGAGAAGAACAGCTAGCATACAGCCAAGTGGTCACACTACTGGCTCCAATAAGAAGGCGAGAACCACGGCACGCATTGCAACGGAACGGAACTTCCGTATAACCTCAAGACTCCTCATCTCGAACTGCCGCACTAGGCAATGTTGCTGTCGAGTGGAACTAAGCGCTCCGCGAAGCTTACATCCTAGCTACTAGACGCGTCCATCATCAGGTGCCAAATACTGTACAGGGCATGCCAATAAGTTACTATGTTCACGGTGCCCATTATTATTATGTTCTGCGGCATACCCACATTCCACATATGCACAGTACATTACAAAGCAACTAGCTGCAGTGGCAGGTAGACTAAGATTGTAGCTAGTAGAAAATCGATGATCCTTGTATCCGCCTGGCCACTACTAGTACAAATGCGTCGACCAAGGACCGATTCTGTGGAATAGTGGACGATATGACGAGGACGCGTTGGAAGAAGAGGCTGTATAATAGATCGATCTCGACATGGAGTAGCAGCCAGCAGCACCTGACTAAGCAGACAATAGTGCCGAGAGCAGGACGATTGGTACTTACTGTACAGTACACTGCTGGTGGTGATAGCTGTATCATGTGGATCATCTTTCGACCTACTCTAGCATCATGTGGTGTCGCATACAGACTATTGTGAGCACTCAAACTGTGAGTATCAGATGTTCCACGCTCTAAAGACAATACGAATGTGAAAGGGCGAGAGTCCACGTACACCGGGGGTCATAGCCGTATCTCAGTTTTCCACTGGAACATGTGAAACTATTAGACTGTACAGTACGTGTCGCCTTCGAACACTGTGAGTCACTCAAAACTCTATTACTGTATTCATAATAGGAAGGAGTTCCAATTTGAGACAGAGCAAAAACTGCGAACTTACTTTTTCTACGCCACCTCAGAATATTATCATTTAGACACGTACAGGTATAATGACACGATCCATCATTTAACGCTTCAATACTAGTCAAAGCATGGCTATTTCTGTAACTCAGACGGCCACCGTACATGTCATTTATATCCAGCTGCATGGTGCAGTTCTTGTTTCTGTCTCAAATTAAAACTCCTTATTATAGACGTGATGTCTGATCTGTTCTTCGGATACTGTAATGGACGACTCGTGTTGCTAAGGGCTGTATGGTGTCAAGACATCGAAAGGCCTTGCAAACTTGTTTTGGACAGAAATTTCCACCAATAATCCAAAGGATGAACTGTATTAGAAACACAGCAAGACTAAAATCAGAACCATGTGCAATCGACCTACTGAATTCGATCATTGACTCACTCACAACAGCGCCAACATTCAGCAACAACCGTACATCCGCTCACATCACTAGCTAGCTAGCTGTATTCACAAGCAAAACATGTGGCGAGGAGCATTGAGATTGCAGCAAGAGAATCCTACTGAGCAGATCATGAAGCAGCACTTGTTTGGTCTTCAACAAAAACAAAACGAGGATCCTTCCCACAATGCCGACGCTGCTGGGGGTGGATGTGGTGCTACACTTTCTCATCCCCCGAACGAGCGACATATCGACAAAGATATCAGCACCTCGAGAGCAGCATCACATGCCACCACCGACCCGATTACAGAGTTGAAGAACAGCTCCTCCCCTGCATCCTCCTTATCCCACGTAGTAGAAGCAACAGCACAAGATGAGACGCTGCTGCAGGACGATTTGATATCACTGGGAATAGAAATTGCACTTGGAAAGAAGAGAAATATGTCGCAGGCGGTTGAGCTCAACCAGAGGAACACTGCCCGGCGAACCCAAACAGCACCAGCACAGATTGAAAACCCTCCTGTCCCATTGTTCAAGAACACTACCAGCTTCGTCAAAAAGACGGACAAGGACGTGGTTTTTGGTCGAGGCAGTGCTGTAGCTGCACACAATGCCTTTTTTCGCAATCAAGTATGGCTGTATCGCAACGTGTATTTCACTCAACCCATGAATCGGAGCACCAAACAAAACGTCACACATCGCCTCTTGGAATGGGTTCACACCAACGGAGGTCGATTCTTAGTGCCTAATAACGACAACGATGAGTACGAAGAAGCCAGCAAGGGTCAAGGCGCTGTCCACATCAAGGTGGCAATCTTTTCCTGAGATATTTGACAGCCTCTGCTTATACAACGTGTCCTCGTCATGTCGTCTACTATATTCAAAGAATCGGTCCTCGGTCGACGTCTCTTCTTTTGTTGTTTCTTCATTTACTAGTAATAGCCAGGCAGATACAATGAGCATCATCTGTTGCAGTTACAGCTAAGAAGCTCAGAGCAAGCCTGCTAAAACACCAATTCCAAAAAGACGTCTACTCAAACGTGACTACTAGATATAAGCCCGTCGGGGATGTGCCGTCAATTTACGTTCTTTAATTAGTGTTGGTGACTTCGATCCAAAGTCCTGCCCATGTCCTAGTGATAACACCAGATACGCCCCTCGAATTCGAGTACCGTACTATACCGACAGTACGATGATTAGATATGGGAATTCTTTCCCCAGCCGGATCGCGCTGCAAGTTGCAGGGTTTTTGCTTCGTAAGGGATAGGGGTTGGATTTTCAGGTTTTCGTGTGACAACCGTGACAACGCCATTGCACGAGGAATCTCAAAAATGACAAAAACAGAATTTAGAAAAATCGACATAAATAGAAATTTCTGCCAAAACAAAAGTTGAAGCAAATCTACAAAAGTTGAAGCAAATCGCGAAAGTTAAAGCAAAAATTGTTGGAGCAAAAAAAGTTGAAGCAAAAATCTAAAAGTTGAAGCAAAAATCTGAAAGTTAAAGCAAAAAGCCAAAAGTTGAAGCAAAAATCCAAAGTTAAAGCAAAAAGCCAAAAGTTGAAGCAAAAACCGAAAGTTGAAGCAAAACTTGTCATCGAGCACAAAATGACGCGATCACAATCACATCATCTTTCAATCCATTGGAACGTAACGTTTAGTCTCTCGCGCATTGCTTCGTACAGTAAGTAGTAGACTATTGATACAGCAACGCAAAGATCTCTCAGTCATTGACTCACTATAAACTTTGATTATTTTAGAAGAAAGAGAAGCAGCTTGAATCAGGCAAATCAAGCAAAGCATGACCTGGGACGAGAGTTTGAGCTGCGCTTGATGTTGTCTCGCCATCTCTGTTGCTGGTTTCAGCGCCCAGCCAGTCTACTAGCTAGACGATATAAATGTATGCAAGTAGATGGATACATGCATTAGCTTCCTACTAAACTGGTTCTCGAACCATCTTCCAGAATATTCAACTATTTTATGCGCGCGATGGCTGCGAAGCGAGATGAGATGTCACATTGATTGGCACACATGTTTCGGGGATTCTATCGTGTCCTCATTCGTGAACGCAGTACCAACTTTTCATCATTCAGTGTCTCATAAAACTACCAGAACCAAGACAACAACAATGATCTACCAACAAGTACAATACTACCATCAGCCATCACGCAACTGCCATCCGCACACCCGTGCGGCGGCAAGTTCATCACACCACACCTAAGAACAACAACACCGCTCCCGTCAGGTACCTGTTCATCACCGTCATCATCACGCAGCTACTACTCATTCTTCATCCAACGAGCACCAAAGAACACACAATCATGTGCACAACAACAAACATGGCGAAAGCCAGCATCGGGGCCATCACAGTAGTACAGCTACTACTCTTCACCCAACGAGCACCAAAGAACACGCCACGTCCACAACAACGACACGCATGGAAACCAGCACCGGGGCCATCACAGTACATCTACTACTACGACTAGTGCATCTTCACATCACAGTATCCCCGAGCTGGAACGTCGAAACTTCCAGGAGGAACCAGAGGTTGTAACACAGCTACATCCGTCGCGTTGTTTTATGTTTGGATCACGACATGTGCAACGTGAAACACCTGTGAAGTTTATTAGGAATCCACAATGGCTCGACTAGACTAGAAACAATGTGTACAACAAACTTACAACGATTTTGAGAAACTTTAATATGTGTAGTGCATGCTTTTGGAGAGAAGGCGCATGCATTACATATCTGAGTCCATAGTCCAGTCGCTGATGCCGCTTTTGCGTAGACTGGTGTCCTCTTTGTCACCGGTACCTGCCGTACTGTGTTTGTTGCCTCGGCGACAAAAGCAGAAGCAACAGCAGTGGCAAGGCACACGACAGGCAAACCCAAGATTCCATAAAACAGATATGGTTGACTCTCCTTCAGTTCGCTCATGCTGGTTCGGAAATCAGCAAGCCAATCGGGCAAGCTCGAGTCGTCGTCTTCCTCCTCATCATCGTCCGTATCTTCGCTCTTTGGTGGCCTGGTCGAGTTTTTGTCTTTGTCTACCGAATCATCATCGACCCCAAACTCTGTCGAAAACCAGTCGTCCTCGGCTGCTGACGCTTCGGAGTCATCAGTGTTATATTCAAACTCAGTTGTGTACCAGTCTTGAATCGAATCAATCACCACGCAATCCTCGGGGAGACTTGTTTCTGAGGAATCCTTGATAGTCGATGACGCCACATCTCCCTTGTAGCAACCGATGATGTAGTTCCAGTTGTTGCCTTCGTCATCTCCGTTACAATAATCAAGGGATTCATCCACTTGATCGGTGCTACGAATATGATAACGTCCATTCTCAGAATCAAAGTTGCACTCGTCCAAGACTGAGTCTGGATCATCGAGAGCCCCGAAAATGGGGAAACCATCCATGGCAACTCCAAGTTGCAGGGTAGAATTAAGGTAGTCAGTGCTATCCTCTTGTCCCATGTAGGGCGAATGGTAGTGCCAAACACCTTTCGTCTCTGAGTGTCCGTACCAATACTGGGCATCCGTGACTGCTGTGTCTGAGTTGCTTGGCTCAACGGCGTTGCTGTTATCTCCCTCCAAAGCATTGAAAGCGACTACACCGTTGACAGCGAATCCAAGGATGTAGGAAGCCTCGGTTTTTTGGTTCGTCAAGAGTGTGGGTGTTCGAGGATATTCAACGTGAAGATTTTGGCTGCAAGGCTTGTTGGGGTTCTGGAGAATGATGCTATGCTCGGGAATATCGTTCGATCGCATGATGAGAAGGTTTGAATCGGGACAATCGTACCAAGTAGCGTCGTTGTCAATGGTGAGCTCGTCATTTGCATCCGGAAGAGGAGCTTCATAGATCTGAAATTCCGTCATGCTGTCGGCACAATCACCCATCGTACTGGGCCATGTGAAATCGACCACATTATCCGAACAGGTTGTGAAGTGTCCTGTTTGGAGGCCACGCAAATTGTTTCTGGATGACGTCCCACTTTGTACACCGAGCAGTGTCCAAGTAGGGAATGCAGCGGCTTTGGTGATTGTGTTCATGTTTGATTGCGTGTGTTCGTAGTTATTTTGTGAGTTCAGTTTTGTGAGATGAATGATCTCGAGTGGCGTTGCTACACTTGGTAGTACTGCTATGCTGAGCGATTTTCAGTCACAAAAGAGGTCAACCTGGCTCCACAAAAACTAGTAGAAACCATGGGTGTTTGAAGTCTGGGAACGAAGTGAAGAATATTCTGTAACCACAGTAACCACGTGACCGTAGTCATCTTACTATTGTCTTGCGAGAGGGGGGCAAATGCCATACCCTATGCCATACCCCAAACACAAGATGCCTGATTATACGTAGCGGCACATTTCCCTCTTGGCTGTACAAGTCGTTGAACGCCCGAGCCGAGCTGGGCTTTCGAGACTACGATGATACGTCTTTGAGATGATAGATAAAGTGTACCAAAGAGGAGTCAGGGAAATCCAATTCAAATGTAGGTTCCTATGCGTTTTTTGAATACCTCTTGGGTTGTCATTCTATCATCTAGTATATAGATTTTCACCAGTGTAGGCCGGCTTCACTTTCGTTGCTGCTAACGGTAGATGCGAATAATCTCGCAGAATCCGTTGCAAACAGGACATGTCGTCATATTTTGACCGCAGGAAAGACAACAGATTTGATGCCCGCATGGTGTGATTACGGAGTCGATGGTATTGTCGTAGCAAATGATACAGGTGTCTGTTTGGCTTCGACGACTGCCAATGGTTGAGTCTTCGCCCTGTGTATTTGCCAGACTGCCAGAGACTTCCGAACAGCTATCCCCATCATGATCATAGTAGCCATCATCTGCCCACCTCGCGACAAGATCCCGCGTTGCCATGCGATGGCTAATTTTTGGGACCGCGTCCAAGGCTGCCTCCAGGGCATGTAATGCAAGGGCCAGATCCTTGGTTTCCCACACAGATACTTGTTTTTCGACCACCAAGTATCGGAGGACGTCCACTTGCTTCCGAGCCATGGCAATGTTGAGGACAGAGCGGCCCAATGATGTCATGATTGGCATGTCTTGACCCCTCTTTCTTCCTTTTCCTTGCCCACCAGAAATCTTCTTTATTGGACAGAACCTGTCCTCAAGAAGCCATCGAACCACGTCCAAATTCGCTCCCTCCACGGCGCAGTGGATAGGATGCATCGTTTCTGACTTCTTGTCGCCTTTTGTTGCTGGAAAGGGGGTTCTTGTATTGACATTGCCTGATCCATATAGGGCAATGGATTCTTCGTAGTCTCCCTTCAATAGGGACTTTTTGAATGCCAAACTGAGCCAGTCGCAGCTCACACACACCCTCACGACCTTTTCTCGCTTGAGATTGTATGTTTCTGGAATCATCTTTGCAGACCATTGAACTGCACAGGAGTTACAAATACACACACCACAGTTACGGCAGTGACATGCTCTCTTGAACACAGCGAACTTGCTACTGCAAACGAAACAGTTGCTGTGTTCGTTGAATGCTAACATCTTTGGAGGTGCATTGGCGATGGCAGACTCTCGCGCTTCCTTTTCTGAGTTGAAGGTGAAGGCCTTGAGGTACTTGGCAGCAGTAGCTGGATTTGTTGCAACACCGCGTTGATTGGTATTGATGGTCGTAATCCACAGATTCGTTGCAGCATTGTGGTAAACAGTGGCACTGAGAAGGATTCTTGGATGCACCTTGTCAGGGAGTCGACATGAACCAGGTTCGGACGAAATCGTTCTCGCCGAATTTTCTCTTTTGTAGGCTTTTCGAGAGTCGGCATCTCCGCCATCTCCAAAGAGTCTCTCCATTATGCCACCTTCTTTCCTACCTGGCGTGCGTGTTTGTGTAGAAGGTGGATCATCTGATGAAATACCAAAACTGACATCACGACCGACGGCCGAATCAAGAGTCCGTGCACTTCGCTGGCTACCTTCGTCGCTGGTCCCACGTCCTGCGCGAGCCGGACGTCCAGGTCGTGGCAGACCGGGACCAGCAGCAGCGCTGGAAGGCGTTGTTGATCCACCCGTGCGTGGTGGACGCGATGCGGCGTTGCCGTGCGTTGATACGCGGTCAACTGATCCTCGAGCCGAGGAGTGTCCTCGAGTCGAGGCGGAACGATCTTGTGATGTCAGAGTACGGTTGGCAGGACGAGATCTTGCAGAAGGGCTTGACTTAGCGCTTCGAGGTTGTGGCGGGGTGGGGTTTTCGGAACGGGGACGGCTGGTCGAACGCGCTCGACGAGGTGATTCAGCGTTACGACCAACAGATCTCGCCCGACGACCTCGCTTCGGCGTTGCATCTGTGTCTCTTGTCTGGGGTTCTGGATCTGTGGAGGTGCGGGAGCTACGTGTCTTCGAACGAGAACGACGATCTCTGTGCTCACGTGAAGAGGCACCTTCTCGACCGCGCTGCGGAGCAGGGCTGCTTGATCTAGCAGGCCGGGGCTGGGGGGTTTCCTGTGGCTCCTCCCGCTGCTGCTGTTGCTGCTGTTGCTGCAGACGTAACTTTCTGCGTCGTTCGGCAGGTGATCGAGGAATTCGTGGCTCCGAGGCTTCCCTCGGGGCATCATCTCCAGTTCGTACAGTCGGTCTTGTTTCCTGAGGGGGGACGACGGGCATCCACGAAGCATCACTGTCGACAGGCTTATTCATCCAACTGGGTGTCACCGACGGGGCATCTGGACGCCTGTTTCTGTCTCCTTGCTCAACTGGATCACGAGCCATGTTCGTCTTCCTCTTTTCCCTCTTTTTCCGGCGAAGGTTCTTCTTGAATGAGACTGAATCGAAATCGACCCAGTCAGGACCCTCTTCTACGCGGGGTGAGTCTCCAGCCACCATTTCCTCTTCTCTCTGGATCGCCACACACGAGTCTCGAAGCTCCTAACAGTTATCGTTTCTTGTGAATGAAAGCGGTTGAGGGACTGGAGATGAAGGCTTCAGGATTTTTCTGTAAAACGACTGGGATTGGCGATGAAAGTGAGCTTGAAAACTTGACAGTGTAAAACGCCAATTTTGTGAGTTTGCAGTCCACTATGTAAATAACGGTTCTAGTCCAAGCACTCGCTGATTCATATATATGTCATGAATATCGGTAATATGTGTCATTGATTGATGACGTCATAATTCCGAGACATCATTTTTGTTTGTGTTCTGCAAATCGAGCCCAAGCTGGTTCATTCGTCGTACGCACGACGTCCCTACCATGTCCTAGCAATTTGCAACCCAGTCTTGGGTGGTCATTGTCATAGACTATTGCCTTCAACCAATATCTTTCTGCACAGCAATGATTTGTGTTGCTGCATGACTCCAGTAAGCTGCTGTTATGTTCTGGAAGCAGGCGTCGCTCCTCCGCACAACCTAAGCTGTCCATGCATAGAAGACGGAGTAATATCGCAACCTCATGCCTGCATTGCTGGCGATCCATTCTAGATCATGCACACTATGTATGGCGGAAAATCCCTGCTACCTGCATTCGTCGGGTGTTGTGCTGTGGGAAACGCCATGGAGGTGCAGGCCTGCAATGTTCGAGTCAGCCCCAGTGAGTCCCTAGTCACGCATTGGCCATAAACCGAAAGTGTACGAACAGAAAAGAATAATGAAGCAAAATGGTGATTAGATATTTATTACGTACAGAATGAACTAGAAGTGTTGTTCATCCATGAGATGCTGTAGTCAAAGCATTTGATGATTCATATAAGCAGGGTTGTTTGTGTCAAGTAGTAGGTATGATATGCAGCCGTATAATCCAAGTGCGCGCAAGCATCTCAGAATCGACGTACAAATTCGGCTCGACGTACCGGCCCACGATAAAGATAAAGTGTTCCAGTCAACATTGGGACCTTGATGACTTCTTCGCCATCGTTGCCCTTGCGTGATTTCTTCGAGTCATGTGGACGTGATCGCTTGCGCGTAGTGGTCGTATCGCCGCCCACGAGTTGCACCACTTCTTCTTCCACCTTGGCTTGTCGACGCATGGATCGTTGTTGACGTGCCGAGACACGAGCCGCCTCCTTAGCAGCGGCAATAGCTTCAGCTTCCGAGAGGGCAGGTGAAGATTCGTTGAAAGAGACTGCCTTTGTTTTCGTAGTCTTGGAATTGTTGTTGAAGCTGGCGGTGGAACGTGATTCTTCCGCTTCTGAGGAAGATGACGATTTGGCAGAGCTGCTCGTCTTCTGCTTTTTGCGAGGAGGAAGTGCAGACACGTTCCCATTGCTGTTGGTACGAGAGCGCTGGGGTCTAGCCTCCCACATCTTGAAATCCTTCTCATAGAGTTCCTCCTCCTTCCACGACGTGCCATCCAACTTGGACATGGCGACTAGCCAACGAGGAAACTTCGTTGATAGCTCAGAAAGTTCATAGAGAAGCTTCCCCTTGAATGATTGTTCATTTCGAGTAACCTGGGGCGTTCAGAACGTGGTTAGAGGGACAATTCATGATCAAAGAAGGCCAATGGCGTCATCCACGGGGATTTCGAGTGATGTGATGGAATATGTCGACAAAAAGTCGAATCAAGGTCGACTTACCTCTACAAAATCTCCTACACTGTAGGGAGATTCCTTTCTCGAAGATCTACGAGATGAGCGGCGCAAGGACTCTGACATTTGTGAATATATGGCACTGCGATAAGGTGAGCAATGGTGGATCAATAGCAATGTGCTTTTGCAGTTTACGCCAGAGGAGCCACTTTTCATTTACACGAATGTCTCTCACAGTCCGTAATCTAAACCTTCATGTCTGAAGGTTTATTGAATGATATTAGCATGAACCCGACGTTGAGAATCCCGCCGTCAGGGATTTTAGCTATTTTTAGGGTGCTGGAGCCTCTGCCGCTGCCAAACGTCTGTTTGAAACCACAATAATTTTCGAAATAAGGTGACGGTTAATCTAACGCATCCCAAACTATTCGTGGTAGCCAATCCGGGTTAGTTAGGAATTAATTGACATTTTTCTGAGAGCCTAACAAAAATTGCGCCACGTGATTGACCATACGAAAAGCTACGTAGCTGACATAAGAAGACTCCATCGCCGCAGTAGCGGTTTGTGTTTTCACAGGCAACTGCTCTCACTTCAAAGAAAAAAAAGTGCAAAAGCACCCTTCACGGACCAAAGACCACCATGCCAGCCACTTCCCTTCGTCGCTCGCGTCGCAGTACGCCAAAGAGAACATCTGACTATAGTGTCGGTGATATTGTGGAGGTGAGACGGATCTTGCTCTCGTTGTTTTCATCTCACACTTCAGTTTTGCTCGCGCGCGAGATGTCGTGGAAGGGTGGGGTCACGAAACGATTGGGGATATCTTTCTAGGCACCAAGATTCGAGTCTAACTTGTTCCTTCTGATTCCTCCTTACTATAGATTGTACGTCATGGTGTACCCTTGAACGGGCGTCTCGTCTACCTTCTTTCCGAGGGTCAGACTCCAAACCCGCGTTGGTTGGTGACGTTTGACAATGAAAGTCAAAAGGACGAGGAACTGTACGAGAAGGCCTTTGGCAAGCTCATTTTCAAGTCTTCGGATGGGGAAGACAGTAAGCCCCGCCCCCGTGTGCGTCCTGTGCTCAACAAACCCACTAGTAAGCCAAGTGGTACCGCCCCAGCGTCGGAGTCGGAAGAGAAAGCTGTGACATTTTCGACAACCAATACTCCGGCTCAATCCGACGATTCGTCGTCGGGGGGACGCGACCAAAGTCTATCGGCACGAGAGAGACGGAGTCAACGTCGTCAAGCTAAAATTGATGATGACCCCCCACCACTTGACCTTGTGACCAGCATGAACCCTACTACGACTACGACTAGCAACAAGCGCCAGCGGAATCGCGACCGTAATCGCGATCGGAATCGCTCCTCATCCAAAAACGGTTCTCGCAAGCGACACAAGTCAGTCGATGTCAACGAAGACGAGGTAGTCAAGGTGAAGCTTCTCACAGGAACATTGTATCTCTACCGAGGTCTTCATCGTCGTGCAGAGTTTGTCCGACGATTTTGATGAGGTTTTGATGAACCGCTTTGGCGATTGTGTCTGCATGATGATGATGTATAACGTGGTGCTTGGCGGCCTTGCCTGCCGTCAAGCTACTTCTACATGCTAGCTATGCTGGCGGCGTGAACTTGATGAAACGTTCCTATGGTGAGTTGGTGGGTCATTCCCCCTACGCTACCTCCAATCGCGTTCTTGCGACTCCAATGATAGCTCTTTGTATGTGTATTAGTCCCTATTCAAGTTATTGCACTTCTCCACCTCGACGAACGACTCATTCTGTAGGTCTGAAGCGTTGGTCGATTCGTGGATGCTCTCCGAAGGCCATAGTCGTGTTTGAATGAAGCCATCATCGTTCTCATCATGGTGCGCGGTTCACTTTCCCAGGGTTCTTTTCAAAGCGTGGTTCATACTCATTAGTGACTCAAAAACCAGATGGTGACGAAGCCACTGCCGGCGTCCACAAGAAGGTCACAACAAGCAACCCACAGAGCACGGCAGACATTGTAACCGCAGCAACATCAAAGGGATTAGCTTGTTCGACGTATCTAGTCAAACGACCTAGTGATGGTGTTTTTCTGTAGTAGTGTTTTAAAAAGGTTACTTTCTGCCAGATCGGCTTTTTGACTTGCGCGACCGTGTTCCACCCCCTTCTATTTGCTGTGGCCCTTCATCATGATTCCGGTAATATAAACTGGATGTGTGAACCTTGAATCCATATACTCGAGGTGTGTAACTCTGAGATGGTTTCGCCGGAATCATGTCCTGTAGTCGTAAGAGAGGATGGGGTGAGTCACTGGCACACACATTACACTACACACTGCACGCATTACAAGTAGTTCACACAACATCCAGCCAATCAACAAGCCAACAATCGACTTACCGGATGAGTCATTAGATACAAATGCGGAAACGTCGTTCCAAAATAGGCACCGTCAATGTTGGCCTGTCGTGTCGACTTGGGGAAAAAGAGGCCATGGCATCGTGGACAAAAGACATTCACTGTATAGTTTCGTGGCAGATCCGACAATCCCACTGGTAAGACGGGTTGACCCTGACAAAACACATGTGGGCATCTACCAAAGGATGCGGTTCGATATTTCTCGTACATTGCATGCATTCCTCGATTGGTCACAATATATCTGGTGGTTGTGGTGGACAGAGCGAGGATGTGAGGTCAGTAAGACAGAAGGGAGCAACACAGATTGCCACTTGAACAAAGAAACTTGTCTCTGGAAACTTGTGTAGTCCACGATAAAAGTTATTGGGGTTCTTACCTTGCATGAATTAGACCATAAAGCATCTCTGCTGCTGATTCAACAATCTCTTGTTGCTCCTGAGGAAAGAGAGAACGAGTAAGGTGTCAATAATCGGCTCACAACGAGAGGGTATCTTGCTTGACAAGCATGTGGTTCTAGTGTATGTATCGACCAGCAACCTCGTGTTGCAGGAGAAGCTTGATGCATCGCGTGCGTGTGCGATCAACACAAACATGGGGTGATAACCTACCTCAGTCAATGAGTCCTCCATTGGCATTTCGACATCCAGCACCATATCCAGTGCATAATCGTAATAAGGAACAAGCCCGTTGAGACCTGTCAAGTTGAAGTCATCTTGAATATAATCCTCGTCAACTTCACAAAAGAATTCATTGCCTCGCAACGAACAAAACCAGGTAATCCAAGACCCATCTTCGTCCGAAGCTGAAATCTCTGAACTGTCTTCTTCGTCCTCTTCTTCATCTTCCACGAACTCTTCTTCCGCAGCCTCTTGTGCTTGACGAGCAGCATAGTTAACATTGTTGCTACCAGGGGCTGCTTGTTGTTGAGCCGCATTTTGCATTTGCTGCAACGCTTGCGATGCTTCTGCATTCTTTCCATAAACTGCATTGTTGTTCGCCTGGTCAGATCGAACAGTCGTTGCCTCCAACGACTCTCCCTTTTGCGCCCGTCCTACTTGTTGTTCCCCAAAGGTACCACCATCAGCCAACGATAGTCTTGCCATCATGTCACCCGGATTTTCTGTTTTTCGTTTCATGGGTCGATCAATCGAAGCTGCATCATCATCTTTCGTTCCCATGCCACCGTTGTTGTCATTCGACATGGTTGAAAGGATGAATAGATGATTTCTGATCTACAATAGAAAGGGATTGACGAAGCAAACAGCAAAGAGACCAATCCCCTCTTGGTCATTTGCCGTTACTTGCTGCCTTCTCACGAAAAAAGACTTGATGCCGGGAGATGGTGGCGGTTAACACTCCGTGCTGGACAATACTCAGGGATAACGGCCGGCCGAAGGACAGGTTTCAAATCCTTATCGCGCGCGCACTGTCCATGAACTCGCGCGCGTTGCTGTCCAACGGGAGTCTGTAATCTGTCCGTCGAGAGATTTGGTGGTGAACAAGTGCACACGACAGTACCGGTAGCACTAGAAGGAGATCTCATCATTGCTCTTCT
>JAVCKV010004204.1:0-26918 GCA_032274145.1 Herpochondria borealis | reverse complement strand
GGGGGAGTTCAGGTATTTGAAGGGCCTGCGACGCGCACTCTGGTGTCGCAGTTTGATCATGAATAGCAAGTGTACGTGGCACCTTCTGGAAAACACAAGGGCAACAGCACTATCACCACTGTGGAGTTGAAACAGAATGGAGCCTAGGTCGCTCTCTAGGCTCAATATCAGTATGACACATTGGGCTTTATTCGGATAGGGACACTGGTTTGCGCTAAACCACACTTATTTCCTCATACTTCTATGTCTGTATTCGCGACAGATTATGGCTCACTGTCGGACTCATGGTGGTCGGAATGCAGGAGAGATGTTGGCTGTAGTTTGTTAGTGCTGCCAGCATGGTTATAATAACCATGGCTGCCAGCACGCTGCCAGCCTGAGAGGAACTTTTCCCATGCTTGAGTGTTGACCATGAACTGTATCGGTGTCCCAACTAGTAATGCGGTCTGATTACCTGGTACCAAGCATCTAACCTTGTTCAACAATTTGAACGCTAAGAAGGGCTGGGGAGGCATAAGGATGCTCTCGCCACCTCAGCGCGCGGTTTGGAAGTATTAACCCAGGTAGGTGGGTTAGCGTCATCTTCTCACGCTCACTATTGACGGCAAGGTCGTGTTTTAAAACTTATTGGGCTTCAGCTGTTTCGATGCATCAGATGCAGAATTCAGAAGAAACCAGGGGTGGAAGTGTTCCAGGATGCCATTCACAACTGTCACAAGGCCGTACCAGGGAATTGTCCTTCTTTCTGGTGCCGGCGACCTCTACTATCCGTAGCCGCCCTCTTCTGTTTGGACTTCAATTTCAATGTGGGCTTTCCTGCCAAGAGAGACCCTGTAGGATTGCTACTGGTAGGGCCAACCTATGAGTGGCTTCTCTTCTTTCTTGCGAGTTACTTACTTGGCACGTACGATCCCTCATCTGTTCAGTCCGATTGCCAGGGTGTCATGCCAAGCAAATAGTTTACCACTCTTAGCTTGTGTCCCCAGCAAGGACCGTGTCGTGTGTTGTTGGAATAGATTGAACACACTCACCAACAACTTACATGACAGTCTACAGTACCTTTCGCGTGGTCTTGGCACAGACGCCGCCCAGGAAGACGCCAACCCAAATACAGCACCAACCCGACTATCGAGTATCATACGAAGCATGACCTACCCTACTAATTAACCGCTTCTGGTATCTGGCTGGGGGGGTTTATTCTACTTGGATAACCTATGCATGGGTTCGTTTTCAGTGTTCAGTCTGCTTGCCAGGGTATCATGTCAAACAGTTAACCGCTCTTAAGGGCGACACAGAACATAAAGACCAAATTTCAGTACATGGCCCAGGCGTTGTTGATGGAACACTCACAAGCGAACAACGTGTACACTGGTGCACCAAGGGCCAAGGAGTGAGTCTTGGTACAGATGCCATCCATGGTCCCTGCACGAAGCATGGCCTAGAGACCCTACTAATTAACCGCAATTTGTGTACGTCGTACGATATTGAAAATACTTGTCCCGTTCGCCATCTGCCCTTGCTTATCTACATCAGTCGCGAAAGCGGTGTGTTTGGAAGTACCCATGCCTGTCCATCCACCACAATACTAACCACAATACTAGTACCTTGGAAAATCCGGGGTACATGCAGCGACGTCCAGGTACAGTACGGTTGAGCCTAAACCACTCAAGGCCTTCAACGAAAATGCTTGAATAGATTCCATTGTTTTTATGTTTTGGGCTCTACAGTTTGTGGCTGAAGCTTGATCTCCTCGCTTTCTTCGGTATGCCTGCTCTCCACGAGACAAAAAGTGCCCACGTACTCCTAAATAAACAACTACTAGGGAGGGTTCCTTCGCGTCCATCACGTTGCTGCCTCCTCACCTGCCACTGCTGTAACGGCTCGCTGAAGGATGGGCAACGACAACGGCATTCCTCGTTCTCTGGCCAACGCTCTAGCGAGGACAATCGAATTCTTGATTTGTCTTCCATTCAACTTATACCCAGTTGCAAGACTCTGATAGTCAGACTCAGAGAAGGCAACCCTGTATTTGGAGGCCTTTCGTTTGCTCTTTGCAATGCGATCTAACACAGCGCCCGTGATTGGGTCAATAGGCTGGGGTGGGACCAACTCGACGAGATTCTTCCAAACTTTGGTGCGACCCTCTTCATCCAACGGCGGATACCCGAGCATAACTGTGATCCTCGAAGCGATTGCTGCATCAATGCTCCCTGCCGAACGGTTGGAACTCAAGAAGAGACAACCGGAGTAATACTCCAACAGACGCAACATAACACAAACCAAGGCATTTCGCTGGATTTCCGTGCTATTCCTAGCCTCCAAGAATATGTCGGCCTCGTCAATCAATACAAGAGCATCCCAAGTTTGACATAACTCCAGCACAGAACCCAGCGTCTTTTCTACTTCGGCAGCGGTGATACCCAGGTCACCAGCCGTGACAATATAGAGTGGCTTCTTCAGAAGCTCAGAAATAGCTTCCGCTGTGAGGGTCTTTCCACAACCTGGCGGTCCATGAAGAAGGAATATCGACGCGGCTCCTTTGTTGGCGACAACATCTAATGCAACGTCATCGTCCTCATCTTCAATGTCGTCCAGGCTGTCGTCATCATCTTCATCGTCCCATTTTGACCCGCCACCTGCGTTCCTCGCCACCGCACGAATAAGCTCCTTCTTATCCTCCGCAAGGACGAGTTGGTCAAATGCGTGTTCTTGAAAGTTGATGTAGCCACAGTTCCCACAGCTTCCCTCTCCGCCTAGGCCACCAATTTCCACTCCCAACTTTCTCATTGAGGGTCGTTTGGAACGTTTCGGGATTTGGGAGCCAGGGGTGAATATAGGAGAGGTTGGTGAGGTCATGGACGGTATCGTCTTGGGCATTCCAAGTAGAAGTTTGCCCCATACTCGCGCTGTGAACGAAAACCCGGTCACCATCGGCCAGGATTGCCACAAGTGATGCCTGTCCGAGTCTGCCTGCTCGACTAACGGTCCCATTTGAAGCTTTTTCTTCTTGGAAATATCATTGGCTTGGAAGCCAGGCAGAATGCACGTGCGAAAGGGCACTGCTACACCTGTTCTCTTGCTCTGTTCAAATAGCTTAATCGCTTCCTTGACCGTATCTGACATGCCGTCAGACGATCCTCGCACTGGCATGTGACCCTCCAGGATACCACGCTTGACGTCCACCATGACTCGGCCACCCTTTGAGAGTGGACGGACAGCGTTGTTTTTCCATCCTCCGCCAATGATTGGAAAGAAGGAATGAGGGTAGTACTCCAGATAGTGATTGTGTGTTGCCACACTAGCGTAGAATTCTCCTCGTTGCTGCAACCGTTTCAGCAACATGCCATCATCCATAGTGTTGAGTTTGCGGTGCGTCAAATCTTTCAACGGAACGTTACGTGTTGGGTCGTGGAACTCAGGGTACACATCAGAGGCTGCTACAAAGACCAGTTCGTCACCAACAGAAACAATGAACTCAAACACCAACACAAATCGCCGTTTTACCTTGCCAGTTGCCTTGTTGAGTTCTTCAGCGTACCAGGATTGAACACATGAACATCCCACAGGAGTTCCCTCCATACCCTCAGGATAGCAGATAAGTCTAGATCCTGGGCAGAAGAGTTCGCCTAAACCGGGATAAAAGCTCACAGTTTGAGTTTCGGTAATTTCGTCTCGAGCATCTTGGAGAAACGGTGCACGCTTTTCTAATTCAGCGAGAAAGGCCTTGAGCCCATCCACATGAACCTGTGGGACCCGATATGGGTTGTCGGTCCCAGACTTCTTCTTGCTCTTGATGTTGTCCGCAGCTTCTGCAGCTCGTTGCAAGATGAGTTCCGAAACTTTTTGATAGACGCCACAGTTGGACAACAACTCCATGAACCGAGCTTTTCCGAGTTCAGCTTCTTCCATAGATCGAACACCACCGCGACCATTGTCTCCGTCTCCTCCACCACAGATAGATGACTCCTGCGAGACATCGAGATCAAGCTTGTCACTGTCATCCTCCCATACCTGTGATAATGCAGACGGCCTCGCCTCGTCGGGACTGAACCGAGACCACAACAGATCGTTTAAATTCTCACATTCACGTGCCAGACATCGCAAAACTCCAAGCTTGAGCACACAGCGTTGCAGGAGGACGGGCTCCTTCTTGGCGTACGTATAATCAGTCATGCGGTACACGCAAGGTGCCAGGGGAACATTAATGTCTGTATTCTTATTTCCATTGAGATCATCCACAAGACTGGGAGCCTGGGTCGAAGAGTCAAAGAGGAAGGCTTCTTGGGACTCGTCAAAGAGAAAGAACTCACCAGCTGGTATTTCAGGAGCAGGAGGTTTTGCAGGTGCTTTGGGTTGCTCCTGCTGTCTTGCCTGCAGTGCAGCCATCAAAGCGGTTGGTGCACCATTTCGAACGGGAGTCGTGGGTGCCTTTCGTGCTTGTAAAGCAGCCATTAAGCCTGGTGGGGCTGCTGCCTTCTTAGGCTTGGTCTCTCCTTTGGCCTGAATGTGGGCCATGAGATCGGCTGGGGCTGGGCCTGGCATTTTGAGCCTTTGTGCACACACAAGGGATACTTGTTAGCGAATGGGTCGGGTTGTGAAGAACCAGAGATGTGCAATTTCCAAGACGTAAATGCTTCGATCAGTCCTCGATCAGTCCTCGATCCTTGATTTTCCTGCTTGTGGGAACGAAAGTGACCGGCGCTCTCTCTGGTGAGAAGAGTGACTTGAGAATCCTCCGTTGCAACTCTCTAGCTAGAGTAAGGTCAATTACACAGAGGCTGCTTACTTCCTCAGCCGTTCGATGCCTCTGTTTCTCTGATGATGGCGTTGGCCCGGTCAAAGATCAATAAATCCAATCTGGCCAATCAGTGGAATTGCCAGAATGACCGAAGACCGAAAGACCAAAAGGACACTTCGCGGTATCATAGAGTGTGTCCGTGTTGTTGGGTTGGCTGTCGATGTCATGTCGTTGTCTGTCTCATGCTCGACCTTTTGGGCTGTGCTTCTCGATAAAATGGCACCCATTGAACATACTGGTTTGGAAGCTGATCGTAAAGTGCTTGCGAGGCATAACTTTGCGAAGACTGCATCGATCATCGATGCAGTCGCAATGTGTAGCAACGAGCATCTCTCGCGGAGAGTAGTCTAGTCTACGGCGAGTGTACTACGAACCTCCAGGACCATGGATATAATTAGAACCATGCCTGGGACGCTACATGTCCTTGATACCTATGCATGCAGTCTTCCTGATGTCCTAAAGTGGGATGACCCCAGAAGGCGTCATTTAGAATCCTGCGCAAGTGGCAATTGTAGCTGCACACAGATAGTAGAGCATACAAGGTAGGTCCCGCCTTGGCAATGATTCATGCAATCATAAACACCAAAAACAACTTCACTCACAAAATTCATTAGCAAACAAAACTAACTATAACCGCTACTGTCTTATCATGGAACTCCACAATTCGAGTCGCGTTGTCGCACCCATGAAAGCCATCTCCTTCAAGAAGAGAAGGAACAGGAATGCAGCACTTGAAGACGACGTTTCGGACATTATTGACAGCACGCCATTCTGCAGAAGTGCTTGCAATAATAGCGGAAGAGACCGAAGCAGCCTTGGTATTCTCAATTCAGAGTTGCGAGCAATGTTTCATAACATGGCCGAGGCTGAGAAGGCTCGCCTTTCCAGGAAGGACAGCAAGAAGAAGTTGTTTGCTTCCATGATCAAGCCACTTTCCTTCCGAAGAAGAAGGCAAAAGTCTAGCGAAAGCAGTTAGGCAAACGAGAGAGAGAGAGCAGAAGGAAGAAGCCAAGTTGAATCCTTGATTTTGGTTCCGATATCCGAATCTTAGAGTGAACTTTTACATCATGGTGTACTCTTTTTCTTCTCGTTTGCTATTAGTGGAGTTGCACCTCTTAAACCTAATAATGTGTGGGAAAGTTGATGAGGTCGATCCTCTGAAGGACTCCAGCAAGCCCGCAGCTCCTGAGCTCAGATTATCGATCTAGCTAGAGAAATTCAGAATGAATCAATCAACCGACTCATCAATCCTCTCCATACTGTAGTAATGTAGCCTCGCTCTCGTGTCCGATCTAGATATCACTGTGATCCGGTTCTCATTTTTTGTGATGGCGAGGCCGTTGGAAAGGAATTTAGCCAGAGCCCATCCAACAAGCGAAGTGGTATACTACACAACCTGGCGAGACCACCCAAAGATTAGGTGATCGAAGAAGCAAGCTCTAGCCAAACTAGTCTAGATGGTGGATGTAGTGTCAACAGCCTTGACAGTCCGTTCTCTGATTCAAAATGCTAAGGGGTTGTGGGGATGGTGGCAATTCGTTTGCCTGAGTTTGACGACTATTTCAGTACCAGTTTAACTTCCAACTGAGCAAAGCGAGGACTACGATGGATCTACTTTAAAGGTCGTCTTCGGAATGGATTCGATTCAATCATCCCTGTCACTGGTGTCGGAAGAATCGTAGATGACTTCTTCCAAGTTAGTTGAGGCTTGCTGTAGTAGTGCTTGTCTGGACAGCAGTTTCCCTTCATGATCGGATTGATTCTTCCAAAGACACAGCAGATTTCAAATCCAAGATCTCCATGGCATGCTCGAACTCGGCTGTGATATCCTCGCCCGAAACCCACGAAAACGATTCTGCGTAGTCCGAAGGTGTTATACTGCTATTCATTGTCAGCTGTTTGGACACATCCAGTACGTCGAATACGCCCACGGACTTGCTAACCGCAGGACGATGCCTGAAGAAGTTACTAGTATGCTGTTGTTGCTCTTGATCTGGAAGGTGTCGGTTCCTACCACCACCCGAGCATTTCGATTGTTGGGAACGGCTCCTGATGGAACTGACATCCCGAGGAGCAGACGGACAGAAACCGCGTCTACTATTGGAAGCTCTAGTCAGCTCTGTGGCCCTTCTTGGCTGGGCTGATTACATGACAAGTAGGCGGACTCAAGATGAATGTCGCCTCTTTCACCGGATGAAGTCTATGATGGGACTTGGCAGCGGTGCCGCCAAGAAGCCGAAAGTGGCAGCATAATTTCCCTGGCTCTTTTGATAGAATTTCCTACAGAAATTGTCACACCACACTTAGGCCTATGTCCGGGTCCCTATCAGAGGTGCCTCCCAGATATTTCGCAACGCCTTCATGATGATGGTTTCTGTTTTCATGTTGCACACAACGACGAGTTCCAGTCTTACTTCTCCTGTCGCCATCTTCGACCATGAACACTCCTCTCTTGGCCTCGGACGAACCTAATACAGTCCCCTCCCTCGGGACGGCAAACGGAACCACTGACCCAGATGCCGAGTCTCAACTGACTCGTATGCTTCGTGAAGCTCCAGCAGAAGATGCCCCACTCGTGCTAAGAACATCAAGTGCATTGCGCGTACCGTTAGTACTGCGCCCCTCTATGAACAATAGCAGACCCCTGTCCGCTATATCCTTTGTTACGATTGTGGCTGGAGCCCTGACACTTATTCAAACCGGTCTGCTGTGGGGGTCTTTCTTGTCGACATCCTGGGTGCAAACGCATCTAATTGTTCAGCCATGGCTTTCCGCGACGCCGCTTGATACTGTACTGCAAGTACTCGACTTGGGAACCATTGTCAATGCCTTTGTCTCCACTGACCACATCTTTGAAATCGCAATGTTTGCCATTGCCACCATTCTCATTCCCTGTCATGCCATGATTTGGCAACCCATGACCATTCTTGAGAGGCACAGCGCTGTGGTGTCTGGTCAGGCCTACAAGCCTGGATCCAATCACGTCATTCGATTTTCCTTTCTCGTTATTTTTGCCATTCTCCTGGTCGATACAAGTGTTGCTGGTGTGCAATTGAGCCTGGTAGATACCAAGATATCCGTCCAAAATGAGTTTGGACCAGGAATGTGGGCGTATACGATTGGATGTTGCATCGCTGTTCTAGTAGCCATAGTGCTGCGACTGTCCAGCGTCAAGGAACGGTCACTAATCATCATTCCTACTTCACAAGATGACATGGAAGATGGCTACATGAGAGTCTTGGAGGAGGAATCATCAGTGGCCTTGTTGGAGACAGAGGAAAGGGCTAGCCCACATCTGGAGCCACATACCACCGAAGAGACACCAACTTGCTGTTTCTGCTGCTCCTCAAGGCTCGTTCTGTTTGAGAGTGCCCTTCTTTCCATCGCTTTTGGTATCGCCGCCTGTGTTCTTCCTTTGTACTCGGTGTCGTACGAGGGTGTCGCTGCGGATTGGATGCCCAAGACTAACATGACCATTGGTGTCAAGGACTTTTTGATGGCCAACGATGTACTGCCCATGATTGCCCTGGCTCAAGTCATTGTATTGCCCGTCTTGACATTCTTGGCCGCCATGGCTTCCTGTCTGTTCGGTGGACTTGTCATCCAACAGTGGCTGGCTGCCCTTCATACGGGCGCCAACGGAGGGACACTGTGCGCCGCCCTATTGATCATGATTCCGTCCCTACAATCGTTGGGAGACTTTTTGTTGGATCAACAAGCATTTTGTGCGTCCGTCCAGGTAGTCACGGGTGACTCCTGCATCTCCTTGAGTGGAAGCATCGGTCCTGGAACATGGTGTCTATTGGTGCACGCGATTTGCCTCGAAGTCTTTGTGCAAACGACGCTTTGGAGAAGAAAGTAGTAGTGTATGTGCGTATAATAATATTAGAATATATTTCCAGGATGCAGATGTGGACGTGGCAACTCCAACTCTTCTGGTGTCACTTCCTCTTCGAATGGAGCGAGAACTGCGCAACCGTCTCCAAAGCTAGATTTCTTCACTGACCGTTGTGCCACTGGTCAAACACAATATGACGACCCAGTGCTTCCGCATGCGATGAGAGAAGTCTTCCATCGAGTTCAGTAGCTCGTCGTTATAGTCGACACTTTTCTTCAGCTGGACAATGATCTAATAATAACCAGCAACATTCAGTTAGTCAGTTGTAGTCTCTCTCTGCATGTACAGTAGCTCTCTAGAGAGAGGGTGAGTGAGTCGTCGTCTCTAGTTGGGGTCTCTCTACTGGGAGAGAGAGGATAGTATTAAAAATAAGCTTGTCCGTCCTCAGGCAGCACTCGGTGCCCGAGCCTACCAGCAGTGATCATTACACTGAGTTGAACTTGTTGGCGAGTGTCCACTTGGAGGCGAAAAGAACTTTTAGTCTTTGTTTCAGACTACTAATAAAATCGAAGCTATCCTCTTCTGAGGCGTTTGTACGAGAAAAGTGATGCAACCAAACTTCGAACTTTACCGTCTTCAGAGTTTTCCCATCGAGGTCTTCGTATGCCATCGACCTTCCCCAGCACCAGCTCAGCTCATTCAAGTTGATCTCCTAGTAGCACCAGTGTTTCACATTTTATCCGATGGAACGACGAACGTTGGTACGATGGGTGGGGCTCGTTGGCCTCCTATGTTGTTCGTCGACAGTAGCCTTTGTGGCCCCTCCTTCGAACTGCTTGCACAAACCCCTTCATCATCGTGAGCCCCTTGTGGTGACAACCCGAGTGGGTGTTGTGGAGGACACGACTACGAGCGCCCCCGAACCCACGGAGCCTGAACCCACACCTCTACCTCGCCTCAATAATAGCAATGAAACGCGTGTACGACGTCTGCGAGATCTCATGTGGATTCGAGAAACGCTGGAGGACTTGACAGCAGCAGAATTTGCCGTCAATTTGGATCAAACAGTAGAAAAAGAAGTGGACGCATCTAAAAGACGAAAGAGAGCTGTGGACTACGACAAATTGCTTATGAAACTCAATCGACGCATAATGGATCTAGGATGTGAGCGTGAGTCAGAGGACTGTCAGTTGGAGCAGATTGTCGAGGTTATTCCAGGCAAGGGCATGGGACGAATTGCGTACACAACTCAACAGCGTGCCGACCTCTTCAAGTAAGTTCTTTGTTTCGTAGGCGACGGGGTTGTAGAAGTTGTTGTTGTCGTTGTCGTTGTACCTTAGGTTGTGGCACCGGGCTAAATTGCTCACCCGATTGTTTCAGCGGTATTCTGCGCACACGAGCAATGCTCATGGACATAATGATGGGCAACGGAGGCGTGCTTGAAGAAGACCCTTTTTCCATAACATTGCCGGAAATTAATATTGAGATACCAAAAGAGGAAGTATCAGAAGATGCAGCAGGCCCAAAACTGTATGTTCGAGACGACGGTTCTGTGGATTGGGACGGTGCCTTGCAGGATCAGGCAGCGCTGAAAAATTTCGGCACCGCAGTGTGGTCACGCATAAACGGTCGGATTCCGGAAGAGATTGATGGGGAATCTGATATGACCGAAACAAACGAATTGGAACGACCAGCGGTTACAGCCAAGATTGAAGATACTCCCGAGATTCGAATGGAGAGGGAACGCCTGACCCAACTTGAAGCTGAGTACGAAAACATGGAACGCGGTCACCTCGCCTTGCTCAACTCTGCGATTAGTACTGGACAAGCTGTGGCCAACATTAACTTTGCGACCTTGGATGCAGTGAAGCGACGCCAAATCAATGACTCCTCAGCAGCTCTAGAGTTGAAACGAGAGGAACTGGTGTACCAAAGGCTGATTTATGAGCTTGAGAGAATCTATACGTATCTGACCGGCGAAATGGGATCTGGGAAGGGATACATTCCGCTTCAAGACCGACTGAATGTTGCCGAGTTTGGTCTCCTCGAATCTCAAATCATGAGTTTCAAAAGTCAAATCGAGTCTGGAGAATACTTTGACGCTGATGTTCTTGCAGTTGTTAGCGAGCAGGTACAGGACTTGAAGCGCCGATTGGGCATTGATTACTATGTCACAGGTTTGACCTTTGACCTCGAAGCAATTCAGAAATATACAAACGAATTGTGGTCCAAAACCACCACGGCTTTGGGTTTCTATGGGAAGGGATGCAAGCTCTTATGGAACGACCTGGTGTTTGCGACTAGCCTCATTGTGAGAGCACTCCAGGGATACACCCTGAAGCCAAGAGAGGTGCGGAACCTACGGTAAGTTTATATCTGTTGGAATGAAGCTTGTTCATTATTTCGAATCTCACGGTTTTTCCAAAGACGAACGTTGAAAGATCTTATCACTTTCATCCCAGTGGTTATCATTCTCTTGATTCCCTTGTCGCCAATTGGACATGTCTTGGTCTTTGGTGCCATCCAGAGAGTTTTCCCTGACTTCTTCCCTAGTTGTTTCCGGGAAGAACGACAAAATTTGCTGAACCTGTACGAAAGCGCAGAATATTCAGAACTCACCATCAACGAGACATTCAGAGTAAGTGGGACCGTGTTATTATTGTCATTGCATTCGTACAGAGGTCGTGTCTCACCCGCACTGAAGGAGAAATTTACCCGTTTCCTGGAGGCCTTTTTCTTCCAAGTTGCAAAGTACACGCGCAAGGCTATCGCGAGCATTCGTGGAGGAGAGGAAGACTCTCAAGGTCAATAAAGTACAACCATCCATCCATGTGAAGTGAATGGAATCATGTAGACTAGTCATCGCTAAAGACATACTTGGTGATTCCTGTTTTTGAACTACAACACCTTCTTAGCACGACGGAGATAGGCCAAGGACCCTTGAGTGTTTTTGACATCCTTCTACTGACCACAGCTGAAGCCAGTTTCTTAGGGCCTATTCAATATCCACAGCTGGGTTGAGACTGTAAGATCGAAGTAGGAGTCAGGACTACTGTACAGCTTGTAAAAAGGAAAATGATAGGCCTCGCCTTTGGTCAGAGGCAACCGCCAGAACCGGACAGAGAATCGGCCTTGGACCGTTTTGTATTGGACCAGTCGTTCCTCCTGGCTGCACTGGCTATGCGACCAACTGCCTAATGAACTAGCAAACATCGTCAATTTCGCTTCTCTGGTTTGGTCACCGCGCTTTCGTGTAACGTGAACATCCGCTCTGTAGTAGTTTCCGGGTTACCTACTCGTGGCCTGAATCCTTGTTAGTTTGACTTTGTCTTTCATGAATTTGGTATCCGCGTGTCCTGCTTCGAAGGTTCGGAAAATATCCAAGAATCAATCATCATCTAATCAAACATAATCATTCACCATGGCCGAAGGAGAACCAACCGCAACAGTCGTAGAGATTCCCGAGGCTCCTGTAGAGCCACCGGTTCAAAGTGAAGCAGATGATGTAAAAAAAGAAACCAAAGAAGAAGAGAAAGAGGAACATACCGAGGAACAACAAGTTGAGGAAGCTCCTCCAGCAATTGTCGAGAATGTCTCCACCGATGATGATGGTGATGACGACGACGACGTGATTCCCGCTGACGATTACGATGTTCCAACGACTGTGTCTGAGGAGCGCAAGAATAAGCTATTACGAGAAGCTCGTGCTAGCCGTGTGGCGTGGATCCAGTTGGTGCACCTGCCGTTTCGGAAGGAGACAACTTCCCCTCTCGACGCGACTCATATTGTCAAGGACCTGCCCTCGGCAACAAAGGTTTTGACACACTTGTATGGCGACGGAAACATCGCGAGTCGAGTGAAGGAGTTGGTAAAGACTGACAGCAGTAGTAATGCGATGCGTACAGCAGAGGAACTGCTGGTAGACGAGATGGACGAGTCGGACGAGGACGTAAAGGGTATTCTGAAGGACTATCAGGTTTTTGTGAGCCAATTGGAGCGACCAGAATCAGCTGTTGTGGTCAATGCAATTCGAACCTCCCTAGGTCGTTTGGGAAATGATCCAGCAACGTCGCTTCGTTCTTTGGTAGCGTCAGCGATGGAGCAGCTGAAGCGACAACTTCAGCAGTCAGACGATGACTGGAGCAAACGTTCATTGGAGTCATTTCTGTACGGTCAAGCTCAGGCCTCCATCTGGTCCACTATGAAACAAGAAAAAGAGGAAGATGCTGACTTTTCGAAGAAGCTTCAACAGTTGGATTTCGTCGATGCCAAACACTTGGACCTAACCTGCCTGGATGACGGTCAAGACCACCTATCGACAGCAGTTTCCAGCTTGCTATCGATGCAAGAATTTCATTCACCGTACGAAAAGCTACAGCGGATTCTCAAAGCATACAACAATATCAATGAATCGCTCACGAAAGCTCAAGCTGGCAAGCTGCCTTCAGCTGACGATGTCCTTCCCACGCTTATTTTGACAGTGCTGAAAGCAAAACCCACGCAATTGGTATCCAATCTACGCATGATCGAGGTCTTTGGTCCACCTGAGTACCTCAGAGGAGAGGCCGGATATGCGTACACTAATCTGTATGGTGCAGTTCAGTTCTTGAGGGATCTAAACCTCGATCAAGAAGGACCAATCACAAGTTTGACCATTACAGCCCAAGAGTTTCGAGAGGGGCTGGAGGCCAGTTCCACTGCAATGAAGGCCCAGTTGGAGAAAGTCAACAAGAGCAAGGAGATTGTTCCTGAGGAAGTGCCACCACCCACGACGCTTGAGATTCCTGTTGCCGAAGTCCGTGCTGCGAGGCTAAGGGGAGAAAAAGTTGATATGGAATGGGCCCGACAAAGGTTCATGCCATCTAGCATTGCTACAGCAACATCTGGCGAAACCACTGCAGAAGTTGAGGACCTTCTTCCGACTGGCTTCAGCCGCAATTATTCCTTCTTGGCGACCCGCCCCGAGGAGATTCGCATGTCAGATCTGCCTCAATTATTGCAGGAGTATCGAATGCTGGTACGAGCAACAGAAACATTGATTTCCGAAAGAGCTCAGCGAGCATCTATTGAGCGCAAAGAGCAACTTATGAAAGCTGAAAGGGCCATCCAGAAGAGTGCGATGGAAGCAGAACTGGGCCTTGTTGGGCGTTCAGCGAGAAAGAAGCCATACTGAGTAACATACACCAGTAATATGGCCACAGCGACGCATGTAGACGTTTTGATGTATACGTTAACGTAAGGCATAACTGCCAAAGACTTATACTAGCAAGGCCTCTCTATAGAGCATGCATACGTCGCCTCAGTTGTACCCAGTTCAAGTTGGAAATCTACGTCGTCTACTCACACGACTCAAAAAGTGGAAAATCGATGGCGGGAGAATTGAGTCCCAAATCGCCAGTATTGTACGCTACTTACATACCAAACTCTACGATGACATCATCGGTGTCAATGAGGTCAAGCGCGTCACATTTTGAAACAAGGGCATCAGAAAGGATTCTAAACTATTGTGTGTCGAAGAAGGGCACAAACTTTGAAGCCATCACCCACACAATTATCGAATCATGTCTCCTCCGAAGCAAGAGCAACAAGAGAAAACTCCAGTCGCCACCAGTTCTCATGGAGGCGGTACTGGGAAGTTTGGAGCCCGAATGCTTGGGTCGACTGTGGCGGGCGTCTCCGAGCTTGCGTTGTTTCATCCCGTCGACACGTGCGCCAAGCGCTTAATGACCAACGAATCTCGACTTGTCGTTGCTGGGTCAATGACCTCAACTGTCTCCAACGTTAACCACGCCATCTTTCGAGACGCTGCTCACGCAACTGTTCCACAGAAGATCGGCTCGTTGTTCCCAGGTGTTGGATTTGGCGCTGCGTACAAGATTCTACAGCGCTGCTACAAGTTTGGTGGACAACCGATCCTTCGTGATGCTATGAGAGAGCGTTATGGTTCAGATTTTGAAGCTCAGTTTGGTCCAAAGACCGGGAAGACTATGATCTCAGCATGTGCTGGATCGTTGATCGGAATCGGAGAGGTCGTTCTTCTCCCACTTGATCTTCTCAAGATCAAGGCTCAGACAGCTCCCGAGCAACTGCAGGGTCGGGGTGTTGTTGAAATCTTCTCCAAGGAAGGATGGGGTCTCTACCGTGGAGCTGGGTGGACAGTTGCTCGCAACGCACCTGGATCATTCGCCCTCTTTGGAGGTAACGCCGCTGCCAAGTCCATGATGGGCATCTCCGAGTCACAACCCGCCACTTGGACCCAGGATGCGATCGCATCCTGTCTTGGAGCTGTTGCATCCATATCCGTCGCGCAGCCTCTGGATGTCATCAAGACGAGGGTTCAACACAGACCATTTGGTTGTACGGAAACTGGTTTCGGCATTATTGCCAGCCTAGTCCGCAACGAAGGATTCGGCGCCTTCTTCAAGGGTCTGGCGCCCAAGCTCCTAGTGGTTGGTCCGAAGCTTGTCTTTTCATTCACTGTGGCACAGCACACCATTGCGTACTTTACGAACAAGGTTGGGCAGTAAAGGCGCAAGCATAACTCGTACGCTTGGGTCTCTATCGCACCGTTTGCGACGTACTCTCTTGTATGCGAGATGACACCGCCACCAGATTAAAAGTAAGCTGTAAAGCTGTAAAGGGCTAATAGATGACTAAATTATACTTCTATGTGTGCAGCGGTCGTGGACATTACAGAGAGAGCAAGTTCCATAGCCGGCGAGGTTAGACGACGCTTCAACTAGTCTACAAGTATGTCTCCGAAGCTCACCAGACTTCTAGAGGGTCTGTCGTTAACTTCTTTCTGCCCTCAAGCAGTCACAGCTGGGGCCTTGATGGCGTTCAGTATTTCTGGAGAAGTAGTTGGAACAGAAAACATTCCAAACGTGTGTTCAAACGCTGCTTCCTGGCCAGCAATTGAAGTTGCACCACAGCAGTCTGTCAAGGTGTACACATTGTATCCGTTCTCATAACCCGTACGCATAGTTGACTCGACACAACAGTTTGTCAGGAAACCACTCAACACTACATTCTTGATGCTGTTTTGGCGCAACACGAAATCGAGATTGGTGGAATGAAAGCCGCAAAGTCCAGTCTTTCCCTTGACCACAAGATCCGACGGCTGAGGTCTCATTTGGACGCAAATTTCCGAGTTCCAAGTGTTGGCCGTAAAGGCTTCGCCATCCTTGACACCAGCTAGAATACCAAAGTCTCCCTTAATCTCACGATGCCCTGGCTCAAACTCGATTGGCACATGAATAATGGCGCATCCAGCGGTACGCGCGACGTTCATGGCGTTCTGAGCGTTGTTGATGGTGTCATACTTGTCAATGGTATCCTTGACAGCATCGTGGAGCTTTCCACCCGGGGTAGTGAACTCATTCTGAAACTCAATGAAAACAAAGGCAGTCTCGGAGGGATCTGCGCGTGACAAAACACCTACTGTGTGAGGTCACAGAACCGTTCAACAATAATGCATGTCAGATACCTCAGCGTCGAATGAATACTCACCAAGCGACATGTCATTCTGCTCTGACATGTGGAGACTAGTCTTACGAGCGGCAAATGAAGCTGCCGGGACAAAGGCAGCAACCGGTGAGAAGGCGCAAATCGCCGCGACGAGCTTGAGCATCATGGTCGATGGATCTTCGTAAAATATGCTCAAATCTGAAAAAGCACCGCGAGGTGGCTCTACTCTACTGGTTTGTATGCGATATATTTCGACAATACCGTCACTGTAACACGAGCCTGGAGAGAAGCGCCTCTCACTCATTCAATTCTGCAATCTTCTGTCTCGTCCGCTTGGATTCAAAGGGACTGCTTGGGTATTCAAACCTAATAGGGCCCATCAAAATATGAAGCGACAGTTCCCTGAAACGGTTCGAAGTCTTGCTCAGACGACGACGAGCCAGACAGTTCTCAGGCATATTACACAAACATGCCGTTCCTGTCCTGTGCATATTCGCCAAACAGTGCTGGGTTGTCAGCTACGAGAAGCTTTACGCGTAATAGGCGAAAACAAAGCAAAACCTGACTATGGATCGTTCAAGGTCTTTTTTCAACGCATGTGAGATCGCCTTCACGTCTTGCTTGTGAGAGCCACAGCACGATGGTGCTCCATCGATGATGACGGCTGTGGCAATGAATCTGTCACAGTTGCGTCAGACGACATCGAAATCTGTGGACGAAGTAAGAAAAGGCCAACAGCAAGGACATGGTAACTTCTCTGCAGGTGAAGCTTGGTCAAAACGAGAGACCGCTTGAAACAAAGGGTAGTGATCGAGGTTTGCTTCACTCTCTACTACCCAGCAACATCACTATTGCTTTGAAAGCCATTCTCAAATCTCTGACTGATCGCTTGACCAAGGTGACGATGCCGTGTCACAGCGCATTTCTACGTTTAGTCCTAGCTAAAGATGATCAATCTGATGATGTCAAGGACCGGAAATCTGAAGGCAAACGGGCAAGACAGGGCGCAATCCACCAGGAGCATTGGCGAAGTAGACAGTCCAACGGAGGAGTCAATCAGGAAGAGGGCGCAGGTTACGCCCTAATCGGTTCTCAACATGAGCGTCCCATACAAACATCTTTCAATACTGCAACATGCATGTGTGGCGCTTGATTGCAAGCATTTTGCGCAAGTGACACGCACACCGTCTGCACCCAGCTAGTACCGAGGGAGCTCGTTTTGTATCCGTGGATGATGAAATGTGTTCTGGCGTTGGCGCCGACAAACAGGTGCGGTCCTTGTCCGTCGGATGTTGGATCGTTCTTGGAGTGCTGCATTGGTACACTGCGCCTTATACAGTTACCAGAAGGAAAATGTTCTTTCAAGAAGAAAGAGGGCTCGAAGAGTCACTGGCAGTGTGATCTCTTTGAAATACATAATGAGAGCGCGTGCGAGAGGCAAGCATGGTCCCATTCTGCTTTGAGGGTATGGTTCTCACCTGTCTCACATCAAACCACGAAGATGACGAGAGCGTTCGATCTGACATGGGTAGCTTCCATTTCAGCACACAATTGCGTGATGTTCTGGGGCGCTCTTCTTTCTTTTGGACGATGGTGGGCGACCATTCTTGTCCAATTACAATTTCATGTCAAGCATGCTAACGCTAGTAATTACCGACTATTGGTGATTCCCCTATCTGACTTCCGCCTGGTGACCTCAAGCTTCTTATGTACCATTGACGGCCGACCATCAAAGCGCGGCTTTCCGAAGAATGCAGTCGGTCCTTCTCCAGCGCCAGGGCAATCAAAATCGCACGTACTTTCCAACTGCAGAACTTTTGCTTTCGCACCCCATCTCGAGTAGCACTCCTGACTTCGTTGAAAGTAAGAAGTCGCTTTATCGGATTCGCCGATACGTATGAGATACCTCCCAGCACATTCGCACGCAAGAGCTTCTACTTGCGCGAAGCTCGTCTTGGCGGCGCTCAAGATTGCCTTGTCGTACAAGGGCAAGACAAGGGATGAGCCGCGAGAACCGATTGACCTCTCTTCAGCTAGAAGGAGTGCAAGCACATCAACACAGTTCATATTTCCGGCCTTGACCCACTTGCGCAATAAACGAATCTGTTTATTATATTGTCGTCGATGCTTTCGGCCGCCATGTAATCTGGCCAAGGCAATGTTGATCAAACCACGGAAGAAAGTCTCTCGAACGAACGTGAAAGATGGCATATCATCACTTGATGAATTGAGCGCATCGTATTCGCCGAGATAGCCGCCTGCAGCATCAAAATCGCCCCACATGAATGCCAACTCTGCCTTCGATTGGTAAAGAAACCCTAATGCACCCAGGTTGGTCTCCGCCTTTGCCTGAGCCGTATAGTCCTTGTCTTGCATGACGTCACTGGTGAAATCCAAGACATCGTTGGAGCTTTCGTTGACGAGGTTGACAACCTTCTGTAACAATGGAACGTGTAAAAACCTAACGGCATTCTGTCCATACTCCACCATCTCAGAAAGAAACTTGGTCCAATCCTCCTTCAAGCACTCAAGCGGCAGCCCGCTGTAATAAGAGAACATGCAGTAACCCTGGTTGCAAAGTGAAGCGTAGTAAGTGTCGCCTACTCTCATTCCAGTTCGATAGCCAAGCAAGTATCGTTCCAAACACGTCTGGATTGGCTTCTTAAAGTGAATGTTGAAGAAATGCGCCACGAAGATGACCGCACCATATGTTTCACGAAACTCGTGCTGTTCGGTGAGCCTCAGTGCAAGGGATCCTAGACGACAACTGTCATCGATCTTCCCCATTGCCATCATAATGACACCAAGCATCACCAGCGCAATCGGCGAGAACGGCGTGACGCCCTTCTGCAACATGATTTTTACACAGAGTGCACCGGCGATCGCGCAATCATTCTTCAAGTCCAACAAGTAACAAAAACTGCCAATAGAGTCAAGGGCACGAGCGACACCGATGACATCCTTCTCTTGGCAACGTGGCAATGCTAGAATCTCCGCGTCACTCATCTTCAAAACCATAGACCTGATCGTCAATACTGCTCGGACGACCTGAAGAAAATTTGGTTTCCGAGGGATATGGTAACCCTGTTGGCGAACCATGTCCTTCCCTTTGGAGATTGCTTCTGACAGCTGTCCAGAGTGTCCCAACATTTCAACTTCCACGAAACGCACCTGCAGAGAATCAGAGTGTACAAAGGCATTGGCAATCACCTCCTGAATCATGCCATGGCTTCCGCTATGGTTGCCCACTGCCCTGCATGCTTGAGCTGCTAGTGTGCAGATGCTCAAAGCCACGTCGTAATGATCTGTCCACTTTCCCGGACCATCCAAGACCTGAGAACCTTGTAGAGAGTACTCAGACGCCGGTAGAAAGGCTGACATGGAGAATGCCTTCTTGGCGGCCTTGTAGTTGAGACAAGCCAAGTCTGTGCGGATCGCTGCATTCGTTAAGATTTCGGAGGCTTTGTTGAGTTGATCAACGGCACCAAACAGCAACCAGTCTTCATCATCATCAGATGACTCTAGCTTCTGGCGAAGATATACTCCGATTTGGAGGTGCAATCGATCTCGCACGGGTCCTTCATCGTTGAGCAAGTAGCTTGCTTGCTGAATCCTATCGTGCACAAACTTATACCAACCTTCGCTCGTTGCCTCGATCAAGCCGAACTTAGCGAGCAGATCGAGCACTGCCGAAACATCAAGGCCTTTGAGCACATCAAAGCGAGCATCCGATTGGTTTTCTGATATGACATAGTTCACCACACCTTCTAACGTGCCTGATTGAAAATGACTGCCAAGACATGCCGCCAACTGAACAATTAGTCTGTCTTGTTCTCGCAGATGATTAACGCGGTCCTGAACGAGATCCACAATATTATCACTGATACTCGTGGTCGCCCGAACCTCTTCAAGATCCCAGGCCCACTTGTAGGTCGAAAGTGAATACTTCAACAGTTGCTTATCCTGAAGAGTCTGAAGGAACTGAGTCACAAAGAAGGCATTCCCAGCCGTCTTCTTATAGACCAACTCCGCCAGGTCATTTGTCTCTTCCAATCGCAGCTCTAGATTCTTTGACAACAACTCATTGGTTCCCTCTTTGGTCATATTGCGGAGGTGAATAAAGTCAACGGCGCGATCCTCGCACTCTCTCAGGTAACTTCTGAGCCTCTCCGTAACCTCGTCGTTGCGATAGGAACCAATCACGAACAAATTTTGAATGGTCTTGCGGACAGTCAGATGCTCGAGGAGATCGAGACTACCGTTATCTATCCATTGAAGGTCATCGATGTGAAGAATCAGCCGAACGTGGCTAGATAACGTTTCGAGCAAGGTGTGGAACAAGTGCTTCAGGCGGTCATACGTGCTCGCATTCTGGACACCAGCGGAGTCAGCGGAGAAATCCACAGACTCATTTTCTTCTCCCTTTAGTAAGTCTCCTAAGTGAGGTAGCAAGGGGACCAAACGCCCAGCCTCGTCTCTCAACGCCTGGCTAATACAGGAAGAGATCTCAGAAAAAATGCCCTTGCTGGCATAATCGGTGATGCACTGCTCTAAGACCGAATCAATGGCGCCGACAATCGCGTAAAAGGGTGTGTTCCTCGTACCATACTGTTCAAACTTGCCTTTGCCGATCAGTTTGTCGTCCTCTATCCTAGCAACTGCACTCTCAGCCAGCAACGATTTCCCAACCCCGGAAGCCCCACTGATCAGGAAGAGGGTCTTCTTCTCTGAAAATGACTTCTGTATGGAGCGAACCTCTTCGGGTCGTCCAATGAATATAGGCTTCGACAGATCTAGGCGCATCGCGTCTTGAAGCCGATTGTAGTCGTCATGGAAAGCTGACGAGATCATCTTGCTCTTTACAATTTTATGTTGAGCAATGCAAGTTTGAAGTACTTACTGGAGTAAAAAGTACACAATTCTGGCTGGAGAAAGAGTCACTCCCTCCTCTCTAGACGATTGATTAGATTACAATAGCTCCGCGGTAGAATTTATGGCTAGACTAATACTGTGTGACATCGCGGACTATCCTATATTCGCGAATATATTTAAAGATGACGTTCCGATCTACTTATTAAAGTTCTTTTGTCAATAGCAATTGGAAATGTCGAGTTCTAGTTTTATCATTTATCCATTTATCGTCTCACGTATCACGATATTACTCTTCGGTACTCACAGGTCAGCAAGGTTTCGTGACTTGGTCTTTGAAATTTCATATATCATGGTCGCATGTAGGCCAAAATCTGTTTTATCAATACCGAATTCCCATATTTACTGCACACTGCATGCCGGTGGTGGTCTTGGTATTTATGCAGTTTGTATGTCCCATCTTGAGGAATTCCGCAAGGTCCCATCCCACATCGTGGTTATGATATGGCGGACGCTTCCCTTGCCACGGTGGCGGAGAATCTTGATGTTCTTGTGATGACAAGACACCCTTTCGAAGAATGTCAGCTACATACTGTACTGTAACGAAGAAGGGTTTCCCTACTACGTGTACGAAGTGTAGTATCTGTAGACTGGCTCTCTTCCAAGGTTCTGCATCCATCAAATTATCCCACGCTCTTGATAGCTAGGCATAATATTGAGGCGTCCTTTTGCAAAGATTGTTGGAACCCTTGGACTTAAATGTATGCCATCCTATTGCCTCTATGCCGCTACAACAGGGTGATATAGAGTCTGAAGCGTGTGCTTGACAATTGAGGTGTGCTGCTCAATCAATCATCATCATCATCATCATCATAGGCACGTCTCATCACAGCCCAGTCCGACTGCCAATTCAGTCTTTGACTGCAGAATAGACAAGGAGTACCCCCTCTTGCATCTAAAGGATGCGTACAAGCTGACAAACACGACGATGTGGTCGTGCAGGTATGAATTTTGATTTTTAATGTATGACACAGTTTTCTACAAATAACCGCCTGAGCCTCTTCAATCGATTGAGTGTCAAGTACTTGCTGGCGCATGGCTGTCAAATTCCACAATTCCTACATGGTTTCTTCAAAGCACCTTGCCCAAGTAGAAATATCCCATTGCGTAGCAATTTGACCGATAGACCAATCCACTACAGACGTTCAAAATCCTTCAGTCTCACAACAGGTATCGTTCCGATTCGCTTGTTTGGACTACCACCACTCCCATGAGTGCAGATTTGGATTGGAAATCTCGCCATGAAATTTATGTCGATGAGAATCTCGGTTTATGAGAACGCCAGCCACCATATCTGGGCCGTACCGGACTTACATCCACTAATAGTCACAAACCGATCATAGTACGATCAAATACCCGCAATTCCATCCGTGCTTTGTTTTTGGTCTCCTGATGAGAACAACTTTCTCATGGAGCCAACGCTCCTTATCGGAGGTACGTCTGTTTTTTAATATGCGAAGGACCAACAATCGAGAACGAGTCTCCAGACAAGAACATCTTCTGAATCATTCGCTTTCGACGTATCAGTCAATCCTGATCACGTTAAAAATGGACTCCAGTCTTTCCACTACAAGGCCGTCAACAGTAACCACGGTAAGGTGCACTGAAATTTACCCGAGAAGACGACACTAAGTTTGCTGTCGAGCACGAAGTTGGCGGGAGCCAGCTTCGCTCTTCATAGACTCAGTGGTCTGCGTCAGTATGTTGATTAATCTCAGAATTCTCGCCATCATGTTAACTGGTCACTGCGCCTTCTTCGCAACTCCAATACTCGTACGCTCATCACTTAGATCCGGCAAATCAGAGACTGGCAGGTTAGACCAGCTGTCAGGGTGGTATCCAGCCCAAGTCGTAATGAGCGCCTCGTTGTACTGTGCTTGAAATGTCGTCAGTGGTAGGTTATTGGGCACGTGCAGAAAGGGGTTCTCAATCTCGTTGGCCACTCCTTGAAGACCGACAAAGCAAAGGACTGTAGTAAAATTCAGCAAGCACGCTAGCCAAAGTGCATTGACGTAGGAAAAGAAGAGAAGAGGGAAGACGATCCAGGTGAGCACAGTAACGAAGAAGGTCGTGAGCTGCGCCTCGACAAACGGAAAAGGTATATATGCCACCTTGCGACAGTCGTTGTAGCCTCTCATCCCATCACTCGCGAATTGGTAACAACGACTAACGATAGTGGAAGGTATCGGTCCAAGACCACCATTGAGCTGTTCACGAGTTATAAACTCTTGGATCCACATGAAACAAAGCGACACCTTGGCACAAGGTCCACGAACTTGACGCAACGCCTCCACTTCGTTATCGCTGATCCCTCCCAGAACCGGGAATGGTCTGGCATGGTTGTACAGCGTGCGGTGCTTATCACTTTGAGACATACCCAACACAAAGTATACAGCGGTCCAAAACCTGGACTTGTTGTCGAACTCTTGCCTAATGTTCTTGTCCAAGCGATCTGGATCCACAGGAGGAAAGGGGACCCCAGGCTGATATCTTGTAAGAGGCGAATGGACTCCAGGAACATCATTTCGTAGCGTTGCCATTGCCACTGCACTAAGCAGCGAGAAGAGATGAACAGCTTCCCGTAACAGTGGAGAAGCCAGTTCCTTTTCCACATGTATGTCTGCAGTGCTTAGCCCAGCTCTACCCCGGGCAGAGAGTATGCACATGCGGTACGCGTCTTCTGAGAGCTCTGATTCTTCACTAACAGGCGTAGAAATGGACTTGGGATCAGGTTGCTTTATTCGTTGTCGCTTTGCGCGCCGTTTCTTCTTCTTTTTGCTCTTGTGTCTGTTGGGAAGGTGTCTCAACGTTTTTGGAGAATTCTTAAGGAAGGTCATGAAGCCACTCTCGGTCCCCATCCCAATGCTCATATCGGCAGTCAGCTTAGTTTCATACTGCTCTTGAGTCATTTCAGGAACTAACCGTTGTCTCTCCAGAAACGATGTTTCCAGGTCAGGGTAGTTGCCAAATGCTGGAGGAGCAACCTTGGCGTATCGCGTCGACTGGTAGTGAAACGCCGCAACGTTGGCACAAGAGTCAAACCATTTAGAGAGCATGAGGTGAACCGCGGTCGCAGATTCCCAGTACTGTATTAGAAAGAGAGCGCAGCATTAGATCGCCAGCCGCAAAGAATAAGACTGCGTGCAGGACGAGTTCAGTAACGTGCTTACCCGTTGGTAGGCGAAGTTGGCTCGATAAGTAATCAAGAAGGTGATCGCAGCGATAAGCACTTGAAATACGTAGGGGTGTTCAGTCACCCGTCGCTCACCATTCTCTTCGATGGGGATACCAAATACTTGGACGGCAACAACCAGAAGCAAGGTAGAGACTAGAGCTGGAATCACTGCTCTCGCAACCGCTGAACCGTGCACTCGAGTCAAGCTCCCCAATCCGAACACTTCATCTGCATACTCAATCATCTCTATCAGTCAATGAAACGAGAGAGGGATAAGTGCGGTGGCGACAACGGGTGATGGGTGATCAACTCTTTGTTGTGCCCACAACTTCAACTGTTGTGTTGTGATAGATGCTGTATTGCATTCGTATTGAATATATATTTTATTCGTGATTTAATACAAATCAATGCTCAAAATACAGTACTTCACACCGCGGCAAATTCAAATCGTCAAGCATCGGTACCACCAGTACTAAGTAGCTAGCTCACCAAGTGAAAGTCGTCACCAACTATATATACCCGTAGAAGCCAGGCAGACAGGCAGAGACGAACTATGCGGCCTTCTGATACTTGATACTGTTCATCTGTGAATTGCTTAGATAGCCATTGACCTTGATGTGCAGTACTAGAGCCTTTACCGTTATACATTTTTTCAATTGCACGCCCAATACGCGTCCGTCAGATGAGAAGTGAGGTGTGTGAAAACGCCACAGCTGTTGTAGATACCTTGTGTGCAGTAGCACGTCGAGTGAAGCATTCCCCTGTCATTGCCAATGCATCGTTCTCGTTACAACTTTGAATCTTCAGGATCAATAAGCTGGCTCAGGAATCAAGGTTGTATCGAGAATCGGATGTGATTATGTTTCTAGCCCACTCATAGAATTCCAAATCAAATTGATTGACTTCGATCAGGATGTCTTGCTCGTGTTTGCGCAACAACGAGAATTCGTCACCCTTGCGCAGCTTGATTGCACTCGTGCCATTGAGTCCCAGCGACCCTAGGCCTGCAACGTTGAATTGCTTTTTAGGAGAGCGGTAGAGACCAAGTTTGCGTAGACATACCGATGTCTCGTCCCATTCTTCTTGGAGAATAACACAAGAGAATCGTTGAAAGTTCTTCTTGGCTCTTTGCATCATGTCCTCATCGGTCGTCCAAACTTTGTCCATTCCTGAAAACATGCGGACAAAGTAATTGGAGTGACACAAATAGATGCCCTTTCCTTGGCTACAGCGTTGCTGGATTGCCTCTTTGGTAATGAACTTTGACATGCAATCAGCATTTCCAGCTGTCTTGCATTTTAGGTAGACGTCATTCTTTAGGGAACTCACGATTCTTTCCAAAGGATGTCGCATGGTAGAAACGAATACGAAATCACTCCAGTGATCTTCAAGCATATCGACCGGCGCACCATTGGCTTCAAACTCGATGAAATTTCGATGATACTCGTGCATGGCAGAGACAGTGGCTGCGTGGAGCTCCTTCGGGTCTGGATACTTATTTTTGAGATCGCAATCCGGACAAAATTTAATAATTTGACAAGTCGCACGTTTTGTAGGCAATTCCGTCCTTTCGTGCACCACTAGCCCAACTGCATTGTAGCGCAGAGTCATGCACAGCGTAGTTCCTCCGGCTTTACGGGCATGCTGCATCCACATGAGGCCTTGTTGATTATTCCACAGACGCTCTGCAGCCTTACGTGACTTTTCTGGATCTGCAAGCTTCTTTCGTTTGGCCACTCCAATTATCACAGGTGATGCTCTTCCAGTTCTTACAGCAGTGCGGGTGTCGAGTATTATGTTTGTCTTTTCTGTACTTTCGTTGGATCCTTGATCTCCGGACACACGGGCAAACAGCTCGTTAGACGGCTCATTTGTTCCACTGTGTTCGCTGCCATCCTCGATGGTTGTGAGTTGCAATTCTCTAGCACGAACGTCCAAGTTGAGGAAAATAACAGCCACCAGGATGCAACACAGTGCCCCAGCCAGATGATACTGCTTGTACATGTTGCGGAGGGTGCTTCCTCTTTTTGTATCTGCGACGACCGAAAGGGCGACTGGTTAGCTGATCGTGGTCGTCTACCTCGTCTACCTCACCAAAATGGCACTGGTGTCTGATTTTGTGAGCATTTCCTGAAAGGGATACGACTCCCATCTCATGTAAGCCAAATATTTCGACGGCCCGATGTTCCCCCGCCCACGGGATTAATTCATTGGAATTCGACCAAAATGGCACTGGTTCGTACATGTACCAGTTCTTGCTGGTACCGTTCACAGTCAACCGATAATTTGTGAAGGGATGCGACTTCTATCTTTTGTAAGCCAAATATTTCGACGGCCTGATTCCTCCGTCCACGGGATTCATTCAGAGTTACTAAATCCGAAGCAGCTAGTAATTTAGAATCTACAGTATCGGTCGGGAAACCGTTGGAAAAATCACCGTTGCAAATCCCTGGAGAAGTGAGTTGGCTGGTTACTCGGCCGGTATCTTGTTTTCTAGACACGTCAAGCCGCCCACAGTTAGGTAGAAGTGGGTAGGATGGTTAGACATCCTAGTAGATGGTGCCAGAATGGACCAAATCGCCTTGATTGTTGAGATTGCAAATTGGAGGAGTGAGTGGTGGCTCGAATTGGACAGGCCCGATAGATTCGATACTGTGGAATCTAGTACGCAACATGTGGGCGCGTGCTTCGGTGGTCCAATCGAATGGTTT
>JAVCKV010004093.1:0-26923 GCA_032274145.1 Herpochondria borealis | reverse complement strand
ATCATCACTCGAGTGTTGAGTCGATAAGGTGACCACTTAGTTCCGGAATCACTGCCCACTTTGACCGGAATACGCAATTTCGTAATTGTTGAGTGAAAGGCTTTTTGTAAACAACTGTTCTGCTTATACACGATTCAAATATAAAAAAAAACCGATATATCGAAAAACTACACATATGGGTCTGTACAAGTAGAACGACACGATAGGCACAGAGAGCAGAACGTAGAACACGACCCTCTGTCTGCTGAGGAGCATAGATATGCTGAACAAGAACAAGAGTTGCCATCTCTATCTAAAAAGAATGACGCCTTAAAAAGAAATAGTGAAACTCAACCGTTTGTAAAGGACGCAATTCGACTCATGACTTAGTTTTCGGTAAATCATTAATATTTGACTTGGGGGCCCAGCGCTGTACGTCGTGACTCTTATTGAGGGATATTTTGAAAGCAACAATACCAAATAATAAAGTTCTATCTGGCATGGACATATACAAGCTTGCATTGAAATTCAAAGTGAGCGAGCAGGCAATGACTCTACGGACTAGTAAAATTAAAGTATATAGAACCAGATTGAGCTTACGGCAGCTACAAAGCTTGCACAATACGAAGCACAGGACACGCAGATCGTTAGCTACAGTATCAATTGACGCTGGATTTGCACTGTAATCAATGCCGATTCTAGCGGCATAGTGCATTTTCTCTTTAGTTTATAAGCGTCGGACAATACCAACACATGAAGCCACAAGGGATTTTTATAAATCATGCTCACCTTTATCTTTCCATCTCCTGCATCGATGGCGCTCTGGCAAGGTACGGTCTCTCAAGCACCCCAATGATGAGCATCGCCTCACCACAACAACGACAAACAAAAACAGGCGGTTCAGTTTTAAGTGTTTCTGTGCTGTCTTTTTTCGGGTTCAGCGTGCAGGTGCTTACACTGTCATGAACCAAGGTCGAAACGGACTTATCTTGGTTACGGCCCCTGGAAGGAATGCGATTCTCACAGCGATTGCGCACGAATATTACATAAAAGTACTTTCACTCGAGGAAAAAATACTTGATGAAATAAAAAATCAGTCAAGAGATTCAAGTAATTCTGTTTGTTCGCACCTGTCTTACGTATGTATTTTATTAAACAAGCAATTGTGGTCGGTAATGCAAACAGGGGCCCACCTTAATGTTAAAATATTCGTAGTCAAGCATTAAACTACAAGCATAATATCTCATAGATATAGGGTTGCTATTATTATGTCATTCGAAAACTATCAAAACCGTGTTAGCGACTGGCTTAGAGCATGTTTTTCAGACGACGTTAGAACAAACGAGCGTGAACGTGCATTTCGTTTTCTGGAAGAGTCTATCGAGCTTGCGCAAGCTAGTGGATGCTCTAAACTAGATGCTATAGCACTCGTAAATTATGTTTATGGACGACCTACGGGCGATGCTGAGCAAGAAGCTGGGGGAGTGTTAGTAACATTGGCTGGACTATGTAGTGCAAAAGATATTGAGTTAGTAGAAGCTGGTGAAAAAGAACTTAGCCGCAATTGGGATCGCATACAAAAGATTCAAAAAAAACACGCGGCTAAAGTTGAAAACTCACCACTACCCTAAAAGCACTTTTATCAAACACAGATATCTTAATTTCGTTATTCATCAAGTAAGAATATATTATTGATGTTGTCGGTCTCATACAAGACACGAAAAATGAGGAAAGCCTGCTTTGAACTGGAGCATGCTCAGTTAAACTATGGTTTTTTAAATGCTAAAGAACTGATCCAAATAATCGCAGATATGGAAGCCTGTTCGAATGTTGAAGAGTACTTAACTCTTAGAACTGATAGGGATAGTGTCGTAACTGGGGATTCCCTTTCATTGCCAATCAGTTCAGAGTTGGTGTTGAGGTTCAACCCATTTGGGGAAGGACTCTGTAGGACTAGCGAAGACCAAATTGATTGGTCGACAGTGACCCGATTAAAACTAATGGTAATCGAAAAATGCCAATAGAAGACAAACAAGCCTTAGCTAACTGGTTCTCTAAACCAGGCGACTCTTTAAGGCGACTAATGCATGAGCGCAATATTCCGTCAGAGCAGATTGCAGCCAATCTAACCAATGGGATTGATGACTTACGAGGATTACTTGACGGGTCAATAGCAATAGAACTAGAAGTAGCAAATAAACTTGCAGACACTGTTGGTGGATCACAACAATTCTGGTTAAAACGCCAAGAAAATTATAACTTGGCGCTCGAAAGATCTGTAAACCGTGTTCTTTCCTTAGAAATTGAGGATTGGCTGGATAAAGTTCCAGATCCAAAACCAGTAAAATTGAAGAATTTTGACGAGAGTGCTCAACGAAGCGCAATTCGTCGGCGACTTCAATTTTTCAATGTTCCTACAATAGCCATTTGGAATTCACATTACGGAAAAATGCTCAACGAGACAAATTTTCGTAAATCAGAGACGTTCAAGTTAAATGACTCATCAGTAATCTTATGGATGCGGCAAGCAGAAATAGAAGCGGAAATGATCGATACCCAACCCTGGGATGCAACTCAACTAGAAGATCGATTGGAGGCAATAGTAAAACTGTCCCGAATTAGCAAGCCCTCTAGATTTTTACCCAAATTACGAGATCTTTGTGCGGAATCAGGCGTGGCCGTAATTATCAACAAAACGCCCCCCGGCTGCCCAACCTATGGTGCATCACACTTAGTATCGCCGGATAAAGCATTAATGCTGCTCAGCTTTCGCTACCTTAGCGATGATCAATTTTGGTTTACTGTTTTTCATGAAATTGCGCACCTTCTACTGCACGAAAAACTCACTAAACAGAAACAGAACAATGCGCTCACAGCTAGACTAGAAGAAGAAGCAAACGAGTATGCTCAAAAATGCATAGTTCCCGACAATAGACGCGATGAATTTTTAAACCTCAAAGCCAGTAAAAAATCCGTTGTCAAATTTAGCACTTCTGTAGGAGTATCGGCCGGACTTATTGTCGGCCAAATGCAATATCACCGATTAATTGAGCATAATAAACTGAATGGGCTAAAGAGACGTTGGAAATGGGCAGATATAAATGCTGCGCTATGATTGACGAAACTAACCTTTAAAGTGCTTAAACTCAATCGGATTTTTCTGCCAATTACACAAAGCGTCTTCAAGTACTTCCATGCCAACATTTATGTCAGCATCTAGCTCGTCTAACATTGCTTGAAGAGTGTGATGAGGCAATGTTTTATCAGTAGAACCAGTAAAAAGCAGGCTAACACCAGCAAGTGGCCCAGTAGCTTTTTGCAGATACGCTGAATTCGGAGTTAAAGGTGCGATGTCATATCTACCGAGCAGCATAAGATAGTCAAATTTTCCCAACCTTCCAAAACTGGGAACTTTCATTTCAGTGAACAGCGTATCGAATAAATCATTACCACCGCGTTGATGAGCTTCCGAAAAAAAACTTTCATGCCCTTGAGTTCCTATCCATATTACATAGTCACGAACCACTGTAGCTACGTTACGATTTGCATCTGGCCGGATACTTTCATATTTACGATGATTACTAAAACCTCCTCGAATATCCTGCCAGTTATCCGCCATCCAATCTGAAAATGCCGATGGGTCGGTACTTACGTCTACCCAACTCCATCTACCATGCCCTAGACGACCATAAACATCTTTGAGCCGCAACCACCCAGTCTTACCATGCTGACCAAAATGAGTCATCAAAAAAATGAGCCAACACGCTTCATCAATATTACCGTTAGCTACATGAAACGCAACTGCTCGCTCTGGATCGAACGTGTCATTGTTTGGGTCTGTACGCGCAACAGAAACGGACTTACTCTGCACAAGCTCATAATATTTTTCTCTACGAATACTCGCAACAAGCTGCATTGACAAAACCTTTAACGCAGCTGGGTCCTGAATACCAACTAGAGGTTGCTTGCTATTGTTGTGTTCCAACAATGAAGCTTCTAGCTCATTTCGTAATCCTGAATATTTTGGCCACATTTAAATTTTTACTCTGTTATCTTCTTGCCGGAATGACCTTTATTGATTTGGAATAACGACAATCAATAAATTGTTTATAGAACGAGCTATCAAGTTCGGAACTGATACGATTTAATTGCTTAGAGTCACCAGAATGCCAAAACGCCTCAATCATGCGAGCTATGTCTGCCCAATATGGTTCTTTATCTAAGTGGGTCATATCAACAGCCTCTCTATACCTACTCTGACTCTCAGCGGCTAGCAAAGAAGGGACCCAATCAAAAGGGTCGCCAGCAGACATCCTTGGCATAGGGCTTAGTTTTTGAAACCCCTCATCAATAAATTCTTCCAGCTTATCAAAATGACGTTCATAAACATGCATACTGCCTACATGATGAATGTAATCGCCCACTTCCACATTTAATCGACGCGCAAGCATTTCTTGCAGCATTGTAAAGCAAAACACATCGTGAGGCAGACCGAAATAAACGTCATTTGAGCGCATGTTTACTGACATATGTAAAACCGAATCGCGTAAAATAAACTGAAAGCAAGTGGTGCACGGAATTTCTGTTAATCGCTTTACAATATCTTCTGCATTAAATAGCTGTACGACTGCTCTCTTAGAGTTTGGATTTTCTTTTAATAAGTTTGTTACGTTTTCAAATTGCTCAATGCCATCTCTCATCTGAAATATTCTTGGCCCATAGGCGCCAGGTAAAATACCGTCAACAGCGTCATTCTTGTACTCCGGCAAATAGGGTTCTATAAAATCAATTTTATCCGACTGCTTCAGGTACCAAAGCAATTCACCAATAGCTGAAAACGGCTTGCCTCGATTCTCGGACCAACTTATTCTAGCTAAAGGGTTTTCAAGCCTTAGAGTTACCCCCAATAATTCCCTAGTTAAGCCTCTAGTTCCTACATTCTGATGTTCCGTATTCATGAGCACCGAATAAAGCTCATAAAGTAAATCATCAAGACTGCTTCCAACAATCTCCATAGCTGCTCACTCTCCACCTAAAATTCTATTAAACCGCTACTAATGCAAAGCATCTAGACTTCCGATTTTCGTAATTACAATATATAACGGTGACCTATTCGAATAACTAAGCCATCTGATTCTAATTCTATTAGTCGCTTCGTAACTTTCGCTTGATCAGGAATATTTTTAGGAGTAAGCCAATCAAGAGCAGAAGCCCATTCTGTTCCTGGGCGATAGGGTAGTTTGCGCATCACACACAACAATTGCTTCTTTTCACTTTTAAGCAGCTCAGCCTCTAAAGCCAATATATCGTCCTCGCCCAGTTATTTTTTGAAACACTTTGTTTAAGTAGCGAAAACTCGTATATCTGATTTACCCCATCAAATGCAACTGAGTAACATAGGGCAAAATAATGAGGCAAATATTGCAATGAGACTATTCAGATAGGGACATATCACTTTAACACTTGCTACTGCTTGTATTGCCATATAAAGACGAACACTACGCAACCTAATGACTAGTTATGCGCAAAAATGACTACAACAGCATTAGCCGCTAAACAACGCTTAACAACTTCACGCTGGTAAACTGCAGCGGAATCTATAGTGCCAATTGTAGAACCTCCTACTTCATACTATTAGCATTTAGGCAATTGAATCTATTGGGTTTTAACTTAGTAGACATACCAAGTGGATATACTATTCCCGTTTAGGTGGCTTACATACCGTTCTAGCCTGACACCAACAAAATTACCTGATGGAATAGTTCTATAGCTAGCGTATTTAGTTATTAGAGTATAAGTTTAATCCCCTAATTTGACGCAGAGCAGGAAAAATTAATTGGATAAATTCCCATGTGTATTGGCTTGCAGGATAGCAAGAACAGACCTTATAATTTTGGGGCTGCATAAGTCTAGACAGGATTGATTACTTAGTGCAATAAGCCAGAGTGGTTAGCTCCAATTTCTGATTAGCTGTCGGAAACCAAAAAGAAAATGTACCGACTTGCCGATTATCCGCAAGCTCTGAAAGCGTAACGCCTACGTATTTCTGAGGCGGTTCAATTTTTGCGTCAGAACTTCTGAGTTTGAAACCTGGCATGCTCATCGTCTGCCCAGAAGGGCATGCTATATTAAAGGAAAGAATTTTACTGCCAGCGCTAACGGATTCAGAGGTGTGAAAGCATCCGTATTGTGTACGATTCCCTAAACTGACGGGCTCTATCTCTTCCACTCTTACACCATATTCTGAAGGGTTGTCAAAACAAGCTATTAATTGTGCTCCATCACAGGAAACGGAAATGCGCTCAATTATTAGCTGGGCAGAAAATCCATCCTTTTGGACGAGATACATGCCTTTAATTTCGAAGTCATCCCAAAGCACATCCGGCGGAAAACTATCGTTCTTCAAAAATTCATTATCACTGCTGCTCAGCTGCAGGGTTAATGAGTTTGCACTGTTGTCCTGAGAAATTCCGCCGATATTTAATCCTGATCTCGTAGATGGAGCGATAGACATTTTGGAGTACGCAAACTGAGATCCCCTTCCTATCTCGATGCGGGATATAGGCCATTCCACTACGGGGTGATTTTGAAAGTAAACACTAGCTTTGCTTTTTTTCGCGTCAAACCTAAGCCATGCAATATCTGGGTGACCATGATCGTCCGTTATGTTTTCTCCGTGAATTAACAGTTTTCCGCTAAACGGCTCATCTTTATCAAGAGATCCGTATTTTTCGGTTATTTTTCCTTCAAAATCACCCGTACAATGAATTGTGGATGCATGAACCGTAGTTGCCAAAAGCCAAAGCCCGACAAAAACCAGAAGTTTTATGCGAAACGTATTATGTTTCATAAATCGATTACATCCAAGTATTCATTGTTGTTTATGCAGAATTTTGATTACCGTCGTCCATCAGACGCAACTATTCAAATGCACGTAAGAAGTATCACAGGTTAAATACATTTCATCTTCTAAAGTTTCCGTAACAATTGACGCGCTTTTTAGTCGATATTTTGGTTTAGCGGCATTCCATGAATTTCCAAATAACCGATTATTCCGAGCTCATCGATTATTCCGTTTAAATGCACCCCTTCATCCCAAATAGCAATCTGAATTTCTACACTGCCCTTATATCTGTCATTCACACTAACCTTATAATTTTTTCGCACACCATTAATTTCGAAATCTTCGATTGCATTACCATCTATTCGAACTTCCATTTTCCGAGGTAGAAAATTACGACTACCTTGACCAAGCGCAGAGAATCGTAATTCTTCAATATATATTTCATGCTCGTCCATTGCTTGCAAAGAGAATCGGTAGAAGTTTGGAGGCGAGCCGGCAGGAGCGGGTTCTAGATGAGCAGCAATTTCTCTAAAGGAGCCTGTTTCTTCAATATATCCGCCACCTCCTTTTTTAAAGTTGCCCAATCGATCAATTACCATCTGGGTCTGCACGAACGGATGATGATAAGTTGAAGAGTTTTTCACTTGAAAGTCGTAAAAGGCTAGCATTTCACCCAAATTTACACTTCTTTCCCAGCATGGTTTTGATGTGGGATTTGGAAAGGGCTCTTCTGGAACTCGAATACGATCGCCATAAATGCGGAGATTGTCTAAAGAGCCAGATGTCGACGAATGAACACTGTGAGCGCCTCTGAACTCAACAACAAAACACTTCCCACTTTGCGGCTTCAGGGGCAGAGATACATCGATCAGATGATCACCTTTACTCAGGTTTTGAAATGTTTGTACAACTTCATCATTCACAAGTATCTCAAATTTATCGATAGCTGGCTCCGCTCCATGAATTTTGAGATCCGCAGTTATACGATGTACTGATAATTCTTGATTTTGTGTGCTTTGAAAACGAAAGATTGTTCTTCCGTTTATCATGATGTCACCATAGTCGGAAAATCGTCCAAAGAATACTCCATTGTCTCCACTTATCCCTCCAATACCGTTTGTAGAGACTTTCTCAGGCACTATAAATGGAGCAGCATCTGTAGCGAACATACCTTGTCCCAGAGGGACTCCCGGTTCAGTATCAAAAGAGTAAAACACTAGCTCTTCTCCATTTGCATTAAAGGCAAAAGCCGCCAACCATATTCCGGCAACGAAACTTCTAATGTTTTTTTTCATGGATACTGTCCTTGATAAAATGCAGATTATTTCTTAATTGGACTCGCTATATTTTTTGACCAACATTAAAGCTGTTTTTTCGACTTCCCATCGCGATTCTAAATGTTTGCAGAGTTTAAAGTAGCTCGTATTCAATTAGCTACATTGAAAACATGAGAAATCGATTCACGAAAACTGCCTTGTACTAAAAAGCTAGCATATTTTCTATAACTCTACTAACACTACATCAAACAACATATCGAATAAAACCCCAATGAACAAATAACTTACAAATTAATGTGAATTATCACTGGCTTTTATACAGACACCCCTGTTAGGATTTCGAAAAAAAACCATACATCTGATAGCTTGGGAAATACAACTACTGGTGAGAATTCAAATGAACAATAAATGTCTCAGGTATCTAATTTTTTTGTCTATTATCACGAGTCCTTTAGAAGCTGCAGCATCCATAGTGTTCTGTTCATTTAGCGTATCTGGGATAGACCTTATTACTGCAGATGGTCCCAAGGAATTTTCAGGTGTGATTTATTGGGAGATAGATGACAGCAACTATCAGGACACTATCAGCGGTTTGCGGATATTCAGCGTAACTTCTGGACGCGCCATTCTCAACGTAGCAAACGGTGAAAATAAAACCATAGCTGACATACAGACAGTCACCACAGGCAACAACATCAACGACAACGCTAGTGACGTAATAATAGTTAATCATAGGTGGCCGTCGACAATAACAGGTAATCCGAAATTCGAGATTATCCAAACGAGATTTACTTCCTCAGACAATACGATATTGGACTCTAATGATATTCCTACAGATCTAACAATCTACAATGCCTTTTCTACAAAACGTTGGAGTTTGGAAGCTGTATATGACGATGGTCAGAGTAGCCCAGAACAAGGAGATTTTGAGAATATCCAAGGGTTCTGCAGCGAGCTGTAATAATCTTGACTGATACTACCCGCGAAATAGTGAATCTCTATACTGTATTAATTTCCAAAAAATTGATCAACGAATTAACTTATGCATAAAAACACTAATTTCCTATCTTATCCTTTTTCATAAACATAAATCAGGACGTTTAAGCATGGTATCAAATTTTGATCTCAGAGATACTAGATATGGAGTACGGGAGAATAGCGACGTTACAAATACTACAGACATTTCTGCGTCGCTGCAGCTTGCTATTGATGACGCCAGTCAAGTTATTGCAGCTGGACGAGGTCGTGGCTCGGGCGCGGTAGTTCGCATACCGGCAGGTGTTTACGAACTAAGTCATCCCCTACGTGTTAGCTCGTCACATATTTCAATTCTCGGAGCGAGTCAGAGGGCTACACGCTTAAACGTAACTATGGCCGGCGGAGACGTTTTCGCTGTAGGCAGCCCATTACAAGTATTTCAAAATGATCAGCCGGTAGCTTCATTTCCAATGGTTGAAACCACAGGCCATCGTTTAACACAGGACGAAAAATGGGCACTAAATCTTTTCCATGGAACTGGCCACGGTTTTGTTCCCTACTGGCTCAACGCAACGCATAGTGGCTTGTATTTTGATGATTGGAAAGAACTTAGTCTCGAGTTTTTTCTTTTGTTCAGTGAATTACCCGATCAAACAGGCACTCTGATCCGATGTGCTGGCATGAGGTTCTGGAGTGAGCCTATTTCAGAAACGCTTTCTATCGGTATTGATCCGTCAGGCTTTCTCATTGTACTAATTCGTATTGGTGATGCTACCTATACATTAAAAACACTCAATGCCCTGTCTGTAAAAATAAACTATCACATAGCGATTGATTATGACGGTGATACAGTTCGACTTTTTATTGAGGGACAACTGCATGACAAAGCTGCGGCCACAGGCACTCTGAAACAACAACCCTATGAAGACTGCACAATTGGAACCAGTTTTAACGAGTGGCCGGAGGGGCATATCGCTACAAATCCACCCTATTGGAAAACCTCTGGGAAAATTCATGTTTGTGCTCTTAGTGGCATTCGGTTTGGTTCATTGAGCAAGTATCACACTCCATTTATACCACCAACAGTATCTCAGCCACCAGGTGCAGGAGGAGAATGGACGCTACAACTCAATTCACATAATCTTCCAGACATCCATGCTAATTCTGAATTTTTTAAAATTGGCCTACGGAACAACAAGACCGGATATGCATGGGTGCGGCATTTGGATAAAACACGCGGTGGGAATGGAATCTCCCTGCAATCTCTTTTCATTTTCTGCGGCGCACTGGGTAGAAATGGTCGAGTGATGACCGCTATTTCCGGGCAACATGCTGTTGGGCTCAACTGCAAGGACATCCACTCAGTGGGAATGTCGGCAATCAACCTTTCAAATAATTGCTTCCTGTCCACTCTAACTGGAATATCTAGCAGTGGAGGTACAGACGTTCCTAGGCCAGGGATCATGATCACAAACGCTTCCGGCGTCACTACGCTCGAAGATTTCAAAATCAGCGGTGGTATTTATCCATTGACGATACGGAATTCAGGTGTAAGTGTCAGGCACGGATATATCACAGGCCAAGAGCCGCATGCTTATATGCTGTTGCTAAATACCGCTGATGTAAATTTCGAAGGGCTTTTTATATCTGATGAAAACGAATTTATTTCGACCGAAGCTGGTGTATTGTTTGAGGGAGGCCACCTTGGATTCGCGCGTATCCGCGGTTTGATTGAGGTAAGTAATCAAAATGCTGGCCCTCGGCCACCATTTAAGGTTTATCCGCCGGTCCCCAATGCTGGAACGCCAATTGGTACTCTATTTTTCGAAGGTACGCTGGCACTACATCCCAATCAAGCTTATTGTTTTAAAATAGTCGATAAAAGTATCACCCCAACTTTCAAGACATTCGTGCATCAACGTGGTCTAAACAAGGAATTATCTAATGTGATAGGCCACGTAGTTTCCATCTAAACCAAAATGTCAAAAATGAGTTCATATAGCTGTACTTATGGCATTCATAAGAACAACAAAGTCACTTCGTGTTGTTATTAGCCAACACAGTGAGGTTTGGAAAACGATCAACATTTTATCCGCATGGGAGATATTTATGGTGCACGTAATTGAAGTATCACAACAAATTGATATCAATGGTGTGGCTGACCCTCACCCCCTTCCTGTGATTATGCAGTTCGAGTCTGTGACTAAGATAAAGGCCAGCGTCCCTGCCGACACGATTGATTATGAAGTTTCTGTTATGGCTGGATCTTCTGAATACATCGGACTTCTAGTACTCGCACCACATTCTGACAGCGAAGAAATTACTTACAAAGTAAATAACGCTGGTTCTGACGAACTGTCATTGGCATACGCAAATCTATACATTGGCTCATCGATGATTAAGTTATTGGACGTAAATATTGAGACAATATATTTTACAAACTTGTCGGTTAATGAGCTTGACGTGGATATTATTGTAGCGAGAGACCCTACACCATAGTCATATTATTAATGCTAATTTCCATTGCAACCAATCGATATCAAGTCAACAGCGGTTCCTCAATTACTCTTGGGTTGGAGTGATTTTGTTATTCTGCACATATTTTTTTTGGAGCTGAAAATGATCAGAACGATAAGTCAATTGCTAGGTTTATTCTTGTTACTACTGAGCACCGTTACGCTGGCTGACGAGCTTAACTGTACCGGCAAGTTTAAAGGGGAATACGAACAACAACGCGGCAATATCCCGCAAGGCACTAAATTTGAGGTTGATATTTCTTTGACTAGCCAGAACTTAGCTGACATTGCAGTTGACGACCCTTACTATGCCTTATATGCATTTGACAAGGATGTAAGCAGTATTTCCATTTCGGTTGGCATATACGGAACTTTGAAAAAAAGCATTGCACATGTAAGTGTAAGGCGTGGCAGGCCAGGTGAAGGGTATTCGTTAGTTACTTTCGAACCGAGCATTAGCCCATCTGACGTTCAGGGTGAAATAGACGGAAAGAAGAACCTTAATATAAATCACCTTTTACCAAGATTTAGACATGATATTAGCCATCTCGACACGGATCAGTTTCCAATCAAAGAGAAATTAGATACTTTTGAATACAAATGGATACCAATGGAAGGGTATAAACTACAAATCGATACAGCTCAATTAACCTGCACTAGTACAAATATTCCGCCTCCTCCGTCACCCCCATGCGATTTCAACACGGCAACACACAATATTACAGCCTATGGTGCAATACCCAATGACTCGAAAGATGACCACGCTGCCATTGCGCGAGCAACGCATTGCGCAAGTCATGGCGACACAATTGTTATACCAAGTGGATTGTTCCACTCCTCGGATACAATAACCGTATATAACAAGGCACTATCAATTGAGGGAGAAGGGATTAGATCAGGTATCTATTTGACAGATACTTCAAAAAATCTCTTCGACTTCAACGATATCACTGCCATGCATATGAAAAATCTATTCTTAGGTACTTCAACAGCTAAAGAAGCAGATGAAGGCGCATTGATAAACCTTACTAGCACGCGATATTCTCGCTTTGATAACGTACAGCTGCAAGGTGGAGCCTATGGATTGAAAATGATAGGCTCTTTATCAAACTCGTTTTACAATCTCAGCTCTGGTGTAAACATCGTACAACCCTTTGACGCCTGTCCCAACGACAACTGCCAAACAAGACAATGGGTATCTATCGAGCATAATGCTAGGTACAGCTCCAACGCAAATCGATTTTACAACGTACAATTAGAAGGAGGCCAGAACGGCATTAAATTTGATCAAACAGGACGAGGCGGTGAGGGTTCATTCTCGTTATACGGTGGGATTATCAGCGTCGCACGTGATCCTGTATCAGGTAATCCCGGCAAGGCTATTGAAATCATTCACAATGGGCACCCCATTAACATAAGCGGGATGCATATAGAGTCTGGCAATGTGTATTTAAAAGCAGCAACGCATGTAACGATAGATAATAGTTTAATAGTTGGTTCTAATAGTGATTGCGAGGCAGGTGGCGCCGTATATATTCAGCACACAGTTAACGATAATAATAAAAAAATAGCGAGTCGCAATACAGTAATTTCTAACTCCGTGGTGGATCGGCTAATTAGCATCGGAGAGTTGAGTACACGAACAGTCCTGATGAATATTCAACAAGGATTTACAAAACCAAATTGCCTGCCAGAAATAGTCGATAAGGCGAAAGATAAATCAGACACCTTATATATCAATGTTTCACAAAATAGTGCTGAAAAAACCAAGAGCTCTATAGGTTTTGGCAAAGTAAATCCCACGGTAAGTAATCCAGATAATATTAGAATAGAGATTCAAGGTAAATTAAAAGAAAACCCATAGATACAGATAAATGTTTAGAAGTGCAGGCTTAACTCTGACGAGAATTTCCCGCCATGTGTGTGCGCCATGATAGCTTAAAGTGGGCCGATATGCGTTCACCAAACTCAACACTAAAGCGATGTAACGTAGGTTACCAGTTGAGGATAGCTATTTTTGCATTTGACACTAGTCGCACGTCGAACTGGTGTCAGATGGTCACGACTTTAAGCAAAAAACCTTAAAATGCTCGAATCGACTGGTTCCAATAAGATTTATTTTTATCAAGGTGCAGCATCGATTTAAAGATCAATGTGGCTGCGACATTGCTACTAAGGAGTAGTTAAGCGCGTATTTATTTAATTAACCAGTCGATAGGTGTTGTCCTTTCAGGTTTTTCATCAATGTTCGTAAGTACAGGCAATGGCTCTACACTGGGTCCGACGACTGTCACGATGGTTTCCAAACTGTTTCATGCGAATGGAAATTAACAAGAGGAAATCAGTATATTGCACAGTTCCCGACTGGAGTGAAGTTAGAAGCCACCCAAATCAATGTTGGCGCTAGATATATGCAGCGAAGCGTTTTCGATCGCCAACGACTCTAATACTAATCAGTCATCTCGGTCCTGCAGGAAATCATCTGGAACATCTGTCGAATCTAACAGTTCAAAAAAGCCGTCCCAGGAGTTGGGCTTTTCTGTAAGGATGACTTCGCCAGTATCCGAATCTTTGCGAATAAAAACCTCGTCACAATCAAATCGGCAGTCATGTGGTAATTGCACCGTTTGATATCGACCGCTCATGAATATGTTAGTTTTTTTCGTCATCGTCGAATTCGTATTGCAGGCGTAACCATAACGGCTTTATAACGAAGAGTAGTTCATTCTAGTCAACATCTTAGATGTTGAAAACCGTTACAAAACTTGCTTCCTGCGTTTCATCGGTGACGAGATCCCCTTCAATGTATAGAATATCTCCCGAGTCGATAGTCATGCGAATGATGTCAGTAAACAGTTCATCTTCATTCTCAGCTGTATCCCCACACTTTCCTACTTCCAGTTTAGATATGTTGTGCGAGCGCCAACCAATGCAACGATCTTTATCGTGTTCAAGCAAAGTCAATTGAGTAACGTCCCAATCCTTTCTATCAGTAATACAGCTTGTTACCAATTCTGTGGACGCAACCATCAAGTTACCTATTTGGCCATTGTGTTCGGTACCACTAACGTGAGTGATCATAAACACATAAGAATTTACGTTGAAACTGACCGAATCCCAGTGTTTTTGATAAGGCCCAAACACGCTCTTTGGCATGTCATAACGTGCGCTGTCATGGGTAACAAACATCTTTGATCTCCTTTGGACAACCGGCTTGTACAGGCTGCATAGCAATGTGGTGCTGACTGCTCAAAACAGACCTTAAACCTCCACAGGAATGGATCGAGCAGCAGTCATTATAAATACTTAGGATTCCTAAGTATACAGCTAGGCGCACATACCTGATTCTCTCAGCGTTAGTTACACTGAGATAAGAGGAATTGACACAACCAATACCATTACCTAAACGTTTGCGAGATGCCAGAAAACGAGCCGGAATTTCTCAGCTGAACTTGGGCATAAATGCTGGAATGGACCCGTCCTCTGCAAGTAGTCGAATTAACCACTACGAACAGGGTCGTCATGCCCCGGATTTTCAAATTGCGGCTCAGCTCGCCGATTGCTTAGATGTCCCAGTGACGTATTTATACGCCACGGATGATCGTGTCGCTGAACTTATACTCAAATTTACGGCATTGAATATTTCTGAGCAGAAGAAACTGTTAGCATCGCTGGAAGAGAGCGGTTAATAAGATGACGTAATCTTTCTATGCCATGGGCACTAAGGCGCTTGACTATTAATTACCTTCTCAATCGCAGATACAAACCCACGCTCAAACATAATGTCTCCATTCTCTTTGAGCAACGCCCCTCGAGAACTGACACGCAACCCATGCTCACTAAGTGTAGATTCTGATATTGCATCTCTTAAAGAGGCAAGTTCCGTGTCAAATAAAAAAATATCACCCCTGTCTAGATCTGAATGGTCGATAGTTTCTCTCATATCGATTTCAAACGTTTTAACAGATCGGTGGAGCTGTAACTCAGCCTCCAAGCTGCTATTGTGTGCAGCTAGCTCATGCACTAAGTAGCGTACCGTTGGATCTTCAATTTTTTCGATCCACTCACTTTGTTTTTTACTTTTAGTGGTGGCTGGCAGACTGTGCGCATGTTTCCATGCATCTATCAATTCCTTATATCTTGCACCTGATTTGTTTCTCATGGATTGCGCTTTAGGCACACCATATGAAAGACCAGCCCTCGACACCGTTGCAATAGTAAATTTTGTTGAACCGTTTTTTAACAACTCTTTGCAGGTTTCATTTATAGCCTTTAGTGACGCCTGAACTCGACTAGATTTCGCTTCAGCAAGAAGCCTCTTGTATACTCTATCCGTCATCCCACAACACTCAGCAAGTTGGCTGGCTCTGATTGCCTTATTAGCGATTTGAATTTTTCGTGAAGAGAGCATCCTGATTTTTGAAGCAACACATCATCCATCTTAATTTCCCCTTCTAAAAGCCTATCCACCTCGGCCCAACTAGATGCGTATGTTTTTATTAGTTCTGCCGCCTGATTTCCAACAGCTAACTGTTCTTCCTCGGTAAGACTAAACATCAATGGTCTGAACCCGTTCATATCAGCTAACTTATCCAGCATTTGCGAGCGCTTAGGTATCGCTCTCGTAGCACTTGCACTCTTATAAATCGTGGCATTTTCACAAATATCGCAAAGCAGACGAAAATCTGAACCAGATTCCTCAAGCCTACAATCTCCCTCAAAAATTGAATCAGAAGCGATTAAATTTTTATTACCCACATAATCAGACTGGGACAATAGAGCTCGAGATTGTGTTATTAAGCTATGTATCGCCGCAAAATCTGAAAGCACTACGTCAATTTTCATTGCTTTCTCTTCATAATTAGCCTCACTATTTCTAAGCTCTCGATGCTTAGCAAATGCCTTACCCGAAATTTCACAATCATATTTCTCATCCTTGAGATCTTCTCTTTGTTTCTCCACAGTCGACATTTCGTTGGCAATACTATTTGTCTCTAATATGACTTCATTACACAGTGCTGCTAAACCACCGATAAAAGCCGGTCCAGTTATAAAGTACTTACAACGTACGCAATTTCGCCTACCTAAATACCCAATCGAGACTGGACCGTTAGTGGCCACACCAAGCTCATCCATGCCACCACTTTCACATCCGCCGCCACCCATTGCGCAAATTCCTTTGTCTGTTATTTGATAACTAGACTTAGGCCAATCGTCACCAATCGTACTCAAAAATGCACTGTCTTTAGAGAAAAGCTCGCCTTTTGCCTTATCAATACTGTCGTTTATTATGATATCTTGCAGCCGATCAACACTTTTGGTTAACGCAATTTTTTCAGCTCGACTGATTTCCGAATTCATTCGACCTTGCCCAATTTTTGTGTAATAAATTGTCATCACAATAGACGCGTGTCCAACCAATTTGGAAATAATGTGAATTGGAACACCTCCATCCACAACGTACGCTGTGATTAAGCTAGTGCGCATTGAATGGGGTGTGTAATCACTTTTATAAACAGATTTTTCTTTCCATGCCAGCCCTTCATCTTTTTCCTGTATTTCGTGCAAGACAGCTGGCAAATAGCGCCCAAAAACTAAACTCGTTTTATGCGGTTCGCCCTTGCGACTATCGAAAGCTCGAAACAAAAATGCTTGAGATCCTTGCGCCTTTAATATTCGTTTATTTTTCTCTGTGGGTAACTTTATTTCAGTCCATTTAGTCAATCTCTTCAATGTATTGTATTTCGATTGCCATACTCTTAGTCTTATAATGAGTTCAGCAAGTTCAGGAGGCATGTAGGGTACGTGGTAACCGCTATTCGAAGTCGACGTCTTGTTGGTTGTGATATACATACCGACGGCATTGTTTTCTCGCTTCGTTAAAAATCCTTGCTTTTGCTGCTGACACCCTGCCGTTTGAAGCGTATTTTCAATCCATTCGATCTCATTCTTACTCGTCAACACAGGTAATTCAGCATCGCCTTCACCAGAATCCAACCAAAGTATTTGCTGTCCTCTCAGTGGCATTCTAAGCAATGTGTATAACGCGACTGCTCTCGCTGGTGACCACAATTGGTATTTTTTACTGTTCTTTGGGTCAACTCTCCACGCGCAATCTATATCATCAAATTCTATAGCCTGCTTATCCACGTTGTGCCAATCAAGATAAAATAAATCATGTAAATTAAAAGCTGAACTAAATCCCTCAAATTCATCACTAAACAGATATTTTCGTGCTTGGTCAACTTTACTAAGCGGTAAAACTGGCTTATTCGATTCCGAAAGATGCGATTCCGAGGGCAATCTATCGTTGTAGTGCTTAAACAGAGATTTTAAGGGATTTCGAAATCCTGGTAACACCACGGGATCATATTCATCGTCATCAGTACAATACTCATCAATTATCCAATCGAAGAATAGGTTCATCACACGATGATGATTCCGTTGATAACGTGATTTTTTTTCTTCAATAAAACGTTCATATCGCCTGGGTACGAACTTAAACTCTTTGTCCAGCATCTGAAAAGGAAATTCAGTCGGTTTCTGTTTCTTAAAATAGAAGAAGTAGAACTTAGTAAGGATTGTGCGTTTTCTAGCGATATCAGTTTGGTCAACTAGAAACTTCTCGATTGCTTGATTCCACCCATTGTTTATGGGGTACTACGGAGCCATACCTAAGAAGGAATCCCAGCTAGCCCAGTCAGCTGAATAAGAGAGATTAGGGTAGGCATAAAGTTTTTTGTCTTGTTTGTATTTACTTCGGTAGTCTCCCGGTCCTGTCACCCCAAGCTTAATCGCAGCTGCTGATGCTTCTTTTATAGTTCTATATTTCGAAAAATAATTAAGGAATTCATTCCAGTTATTCCAGCTCTCTTTATAATATGAGCTTGGCACTGCCGGCAACAGGCTATCGTTCACATAACAATTTGAGTATTCCTTTGCGGATTGAATTCCTAGATTTTGAGCGGCTGCTGAGGCTAGCTCGAGTGTTTCGTATCTAGCAATTTTAGTATCTAAGAAATCATACCAGCTGGTCCAATCGCTATAATAATTACTGGGATCTGAATGTAGTTTTGGATCTAGTCGATATTTTTGATAATACTCGCGTCCAGATATAATATTTAATGCGATTGCTGCAGCAGAAGCTTCTTTGAGGGAATCGTAGTAAGGGCACCTTTCCTTTCCTAGGAAATCATACCAATCAATCCAACTCTCACTATAAAAATCTGCGGGATTAGACGGCAGTTTCTTATTCTTTTTACGTTTTTTGTGGTATTGAGATTGGGATGTTATTCCAAGAGCATGAGCTGCATGAGTTGCCTCCAACAACGTAGCGTATTTTTTCGGTTTTGGTTTTATCCCTAGAAACTGACTCCAGCCACGCCATTCACTAGCAAAACTATTATAGGGACAGCTTCTTAAACACGGATCTTCTTTGTATCTATTAGCGTACTCTTCCGAACTTGAGATACCAAGTTGAATTGCGGCGGCAGACGCTTCGGCCAGCGTGTTATATCTTTTTTTTCCTGTACCAAGAAATTCTTTGACGCATACCCACTCATTCAAATACTCTCGATTCGGATTGCTGACCAATCTAGCGTCTTCTTTATACCTTAACTTGTACTCTTTCATCGTTTTTATATTTAGCGTAATTGCTGCAGAAGATGCTTGCGCTAATGTTTTATACTTAGTAGGTTTTACTAAACCAAGAAACTCATTCCATCCAATCCAGTTTCCACTGTATTGTTTCTTTGGCGCTGAGACTAATTTCGGATCTAATTTATATCGTTTTATGTAATCCGTATAACTCTGAATTTTAAGTTTTCGAGCAGCTTTAGATGCTTCTTCATAAGTTGGGTACTTACCAATTTCAACTCCTAGAAACTGTTCCCAGCCGAACCATTTATCTGCGTAGCTTCTCGAAGGATTACTCGGTAATTTGGGATCCACACTGTGTTTGTTTTTATAGTCCGAACTGTTTACAATCCCCAACTTTCTTGCAGCACCGCTTGCTTCAAGAACCGTTGGATAATTCGGCAACCCGGTTTTAAGAAAAACTAACCAGCCCGTCCATTTGTTAGAATAGATTCTGTAAGGGTGTGCCGGTAGTTTAGGATCACGCTTATACTTTTTTCGGTAGTCAAGTTCAGATGTGATGCCAAGCTCAACAGCAGCGTTTGAGGCATCTCTTAACGACCTATACAATTGCTCTCTAGTCTTCTTCATACTCGTAATCCTCAAATGTGGCAAAGTAAGATTGCTTTAATGCTCGGTCTTCTGCTTCTTTTAATTTTCTATGAAGTTCTATCTCACTTGGTTGCGTATAAGTAGACTGACTATCTAAGCACCTGTGATGCATAGCAGTCTTAATCACTAATGGGGGCACACCATTTTCAGCGAGATTTTGTCCATAGCTGTGACGATCGGCATGCGCAGTCGTGCAGCTCGACTTGCTGAAAGAAAGCCCTATTTTTTTGACAGCTCGTTTTCTAGCCGCTTCGTATCCCTTTATTGTGTAAGGGTTACCGGTCTTTGAGGTAAATGCATAGGGATGAGGGAGTTGCTTCGAAGCTGGCACTCTTTGGTAAATAAGGTACAACTTCCAGAGCTTAAAAAACAGTTCACCTCGGTTGGATGGGAAGAACTCCACCGTAAAGTATTTTGACTTGGCGTTCGTTAACAGAGGCTCCTTCCACCCTGCAAATTGCCTATTACTCGTTGGATAGGCGCAGCGCGGCACTAACCCATATGTTTGCAGAAGATACTCTTCACGTGTTTTGAAAGTACAATCGGGCGAAGCGCCATACCTAGGATGGTAGACTTTTACAACGTGCTTTACATAGCTATGATTTACTTGAGCGATATCTTGGACGTAGAGCTGAATCGCCTCACTTATCCGAAGCCCTCCAAAATGCATGAGCAACGTTATCAATATGTTTCGTAGATTCAAACGCTCATGAATTACCGCGCTTGTTTCCCTTGCCGGTAATACAAACCCATCGTGGATAAGATCATTTATTCTGTCTTTTGGGAAAGCTTTAGTCGGGCTAAATGCGCTCGAAATAGGTGAGTTCGGACGATATAGCACAGAGCGCGATTGTGCATTAACACCTATGGCCTTCTCCCGACTCCATAAATGTGAGTAGAAGCTATTACTTTTTTTATGACAATATGCTGCCCAATTCAGTTTTTGTTCGTACGGCGTTGCTGCACGAAAAGGATTAAGTTGAATATCTACATTATCATTCTGCTCAAATAACCAATCAGAATACTGTGTTACAAACCCAATAAGCTTATTTGCATCTTCAACTGCCCTAGGTTTCCAGAACAATCCCGACGGGTCACTAAAATCTTCACCAAGCGTCCCCGTATAGAGGCACGAAGCAAACTCTCGAAATAAATCTTTTGGCTTTACAAAGACAGTTTTGTTCGCTTCTACATAATCAAGTAACAACCGTACAGAAAACACTGATCGATCGATCCAGCTTTGGCTACGATGCCTAAAGTTGATTAAGTATTTTAGATAGCTTTCTAGAATTCCTTCACTAGTCACTATGACAGGTAGGGAAATTACATTCCCAGAATTGTCGATAACGATAGTTGCGCTAACTTTTATGCTGCTATGCATGTGTTCATATCGATGCTACCCAATGAGAACTAATAAAGCCAACTCACTGAAAGGCCAGTTCTTAAGATATAGAACAATAAAATTAAAAAGTCATGATTTCAAATTAATATAAAGCGTGTCACGCAAAACACTTTCGAGCGCTATTGCTAAACACAGGTGCAACACACAAGTATTGCATCTGCAAAACACCAATATTGCATCTGCATTACGATACTTTCGCACATGCAGAACACCCATATTGCATCTACAAAACTCAACTATTGCATCAACGCAACACCTAATCAATCCGTGCTAACGTTGATTATGTAATGCAATACGTAAACTAAAATATGCATGAAAATGCTTTATACAATGACAACAAGATGTACTTAACTAAATTAAACTCGAATGATAAATGTTTTGAATTAAATCAATTCGATAAAGTACCACTGAAAGCGATCACTAACGCGCACCACCAACGCATTGACTCAACAATTTATTAAAACCATATCAATTAGTATAAAACGGGTGGGGTACTAACCTACCGAGAGTTGACGATACTCCAACACACGATGCCGATTGTCTAAAAACAACCCCGCAAAAACTTCATGCTGCAAACCACTTAAATGCAATGACAAATACTCGCGCACCAGCCCGGGTGACGTCATCGCATCATACTCACGCACTTCGCAATAAACATGACGCCGACTTACTTCCAGTGACGCCTGCAACAAAGCGTAGCGAGCCAAACCCATGCCTGGCTGCGCACAGAATGTAGCTTGGTCTGCCATTAGCACATTACGTAAACCGTCAAACTTTACAAGCAACTCTCGCGCAACGTCTACTGCTGAATAACCAGGACGACCCGTTTGCAGAAACAACGCCAGTAACTCTGCATCACTCAGAGAGCCAACACCTTTTTGAATTAATTTTTCACGCGGCCGCTCAGAATGCGGCCAATCTTGAATGGACATGATCAGCTTCCTTGTTGATCTTAATAAAATAGGCCTCGTTCATGAGACTTTCTGAAGTGTACCAGTTGAATTGATAATACATACTAATAATTAGTAATCAAACCTTGGGTTCAACAACCAACGCAAGAGATACGCTTTAGTGATGTGGTCGACGCGTATCAAACTCTTGTAACCGAAGAAACAAGTACCTAGCTGGTAGACAAACAAGAGGCACCTCATGGCGCTACCTATCATCGGTTTTAAGTTTGGCACCGCACCAAACTCCAATAACTCCAATAACTCCAATAACTCAATAACAAAATAACTCAATTTCTGCGTATCTATTAATACACACACATCCACAATCTCGGGACCAACTAAGCTGTATCAGGTTATTTTAGAACCCTTCGGTGCAAGATCTCCAATCGAATCGACCATGTCATCATCAATTGGCATCACCCCAGCTCCTATAGGTTTTGGCACTGGTGTATCGAACGCGTAGCCAGGTTCAGATTTTTGCCTTTGCCATGTTGCACGCATCTCAGTCCACGCACCAAACAAAGACTTGGGTTGTGGCATATCTGGCTCTAATTCTTTCGCTAAGGCCTTGAGGTTGTAGCACGGCACACCTGCATACATGTGGTGCTCCGTATGCCAGTTCATGTGCCAATAGAAAAACCGCATCACCGGATTAAGCTTGATTGAGCGAGTGTTCTTGCGAAAGTCTGAACTGTTGGTCATCAGGCCACAGTGCTGCGTAGTGCCAATAAGATAACTGCCGATATTAGCAATGAATGATGGCAGTGAAATTACCAGTGATAACACCCACCACCCGGATAACAGCGACACAACTAAAATACTAAAGTGAAGCACGATAAGTATGCGCGACCATCGAACCGATTGTTTAAATGCTTGCGGTTGATCATCGTGAAGCTTTGAAAGCCATTCCTGACTAGGAATATTTGTGTGTGCGCTAGATGCGCCCAATGCTGTTTTCGCTGTTAGATACACATTCCATAGGAAGCCACCCTTACTGAAATTTCGGTTAGGCTTTGAAAACAAATTCAGTGTGCAAAGCTGCAGTAACAGTGATGGTGAAAATGACGGCGTTAGTGGCAAAATATTTTCACGGTCGGCAACCAAGTGGGTTGTGTATCGATGATGGTAAGTGTGGCTCGCACCGTAATCGTAAGGGTCCCACCAACTGATAAAACACACGGCATGCAAAAACCAGAAATTTAACGCCTTGGATTTGAATACAGTGCCATGACCCAGTTCATGCGCTGCAGTACCCTTAAAGAACGTTGCAACAAAACCCAAAAACCACAAAGAAAAAGCAAACGCGATCCAGGCCTGTTGCGACCAGAACATGATTGTTAGTGCCGCTAATAGAAAATAGATTCCAAGGTGCCCACCTGCTTGAATCCAGCCTTTTTTATTTGACCGTGTAGATAATGTACGCAGTCGCTCATGGCTTATTGGGCTACGGTACCATTTAACCCGAAGTGTTTTTCTGACTTCCGACAATGGTGGATAGGAGGGCATGTCGCCTAGAACAGCGGAATCGGTCATGACTGCTTATAGTTTACTTGTTTTACGCTTTAATACGTATACACCAATGCCTTATTGAAATCAATCATGTCGGAGCCACCGCAATATTGAAACCACACGACATTAAATTATTTTCAGCCAATGACCTCTCCACACGTGCCCGATAATTTACTGACCTAACACTTGTAATGTTGATCAATGCTAGGCCTAAGTGAGCTTGTTATTTTAGACCTATGAAATCGTTTTTTCTGTGAAGAACACTATTGCTTCACAAACGGATTTACTACCTGCTAACGTAAGTATATAAGCGGCACGATCGACTTGCATCGATTCTAAAAAAAGCGGAAATAATTTTGAACAATATAATAATCACCTCTCTTACTAACCGATCGGGTCAACGCCTTATTATCTGCGTGCTTTTGATTGGGCTAGCGCTAAGCGCCTACACACCAATAACCAACGCACAGGAGCTCACGCCTGCACCAGGACCAGAAATATTAAACGATATGGTCGATGTTCAACACAATAGCCTCACCAACTGTGTACTTAATAAGTCAGGCAGTGTGTATTGCTGGGGAAGATTGGTGGGCCTTGTCGGGAATGGACTTACAAGAGATAGACTTTTACCATCCAACGATGCAAATTATGAAAAATTGAATGCAGCATTGAACAACGATATAGCTGCAATAAGCTTGGGCAAAGCATACCTGTGTGGAATCGGAAAAACATCTGGCGTTGCGTGTGAACTGTTTTCACCCGGCGACTTTCCACGCAGCCCAGGAATTGAAAACCCACCTGAACCCAATGCCGCCTATACTGCCATATCAAGTTTATCAACAGCCTCTCAAGCAAACGTCTGCGCTATTCAGACGGACAATCGAACCGTCTGTTGGGGCTCAGAATTATCAGTGAACGCATTGTTGAACAATGTGCCCGCAGAAGCCCAATATTTAAAGCAGCTTGACGTGCAAATCAGCAGAGGTTGCGGTATTGATTTAAATGACGATTTAGTGTGCTGGGGCAACCCAATCAGCAAGCCGGTGGATCGACATTTCGGTAGCGTCGACCCGAATACAATCGACAACATCAAGCAGGTTTCATTGGGGCCAAACGGCGCTTGTGTAATAGAGAGCGATGACAAACTAAGTTGCTATAACAAATTAAGCCGCGCCACCGAGCTATTCAACGATCGAACCTTGAAATCTGTGAATGTACAAACTTCCCGAGCCCTAACAATTTGCTTCGAAGAACTATCGGGTAGCAAAGGCTGCGAGACCATTGTTGACGTAGATGAGGGCAATGCAACGCTTCGTTCAATACTTCCAGAAAGTGCTAACCCTCTATTGGTTTCTTTACGCAGCGGTTTGTGTTTTGTTAGTTCCGTAAAAGAGTTGCAATGCTTTGCAGATAAGTCCCAAATACGCAACCAGTTTCCAAGCGCTCTATCAAATGCTCAATTGAAAACCTACTCGCCAACATCGGTTGAATTGTTTTGGGATAGAGCTTCCGATTTGCCCAACACGGATAATGTCGTATCAGGTTATGAAATTTATAAAAACGACGAGTTGATTACGGTCACCAATATTGTTACCAGCTATTTTGATAATCAGTCTGACCCACAAACAGAATATCGGGTGCGGCCTTTACGTGGTGAAATAGCCGGCCCAGCGGTGACTCTGGCACGTACCACAGATGCAGATGCAGATGTGGATGTGGATGTGGATGTGGATGTGGATGTGGATGTGGATGTGGATGCAGATGTAGATGTAGATGTAGATGTAGATGTACCAAATTTTTCCGGCACGTCGCGCTACTCGAGCAACACAGTAGAGTTATTCTGGGTTCGAACACCAGGTTCGCTCACCAATTATTATGAAATTAGCCGAAACGGTGAAGTACTCAACAAACAACTCGATGCATTGAGTTATGTCGATAATCAGGCAGCGTCTGATACAACCTGGGTGTATGAACTCATCGCAATAGACCTCAACGGCAATCGCTCATCGGCCAACAGCATCACGGTTGCAGCGGAAAACGAAACAACTCCTACAGAACCAACCGAGCCAAGTGGACCAACAAATTCGGATACCATCTCGGCACCGGTATTAACCAGTGAAGTTTATTCGCCAACGTCAATCGAAATTTTCTGGAACCGATCCAACAACCCGAATGTCCGATACAACGTGTTCCGTGACAATGTGCCAGTACTCTCCAACACAGACGCATTGAGTTTTTACGATAGCGACCTGTCACCAGGCACCAGCTACAACTACAGTGTTGCAGCAGTATTAGATGGAAATACGGTAGCAGCCAGCGCTAACACCTACACCACGCGCGCTATTGTGTTTGTTGATGCGGAACCTAAAGACAAACCTTTGTTTTCCGGTGCGACCAGATACTCAACAAACACTGTGGAAATTTTCTGGGTAAGAACGCCGAACGTATTAACGGTCTATTACGAACTGAGCCGTAACGGTGAAATCATCAATTCCCAACTGGATGCATTAAGTTATGTTGACAACAGAGCAACTGCAGATGAAAAATGGACCTACGCACTGGTTGCTGTTGATGCTCAAGGTAAGCGGTCTGTACCGGCCACAATAAGTATTGATCCTGGCTTTACGAACAATTAAGTTTTCCACCTACTTATGAGCCGCTAATACAGATTGGCGGCTCGCTCCTACGCCCCACCAACTCACTCTTCACGGGTGGAACGCTTGGACCGTCTTGAGCACAAGTAATCTTACTTAAGACTAAGTCAATGGTTAGTCCACAATATCATCTGTCACATCAATCCCCATTCAGCCAACGATGTCTTCAGCCTCTGACCATTTATAAAATGGTTCAACACTATTCACATTAATAAGCCCTAGCGCATCGTGAATTTGCGCGTCAAACATCTCTGCCTTTCTCAAGCCAAAGCCTGTGAGACACTTCCCAATCAGGAATCGTATTAGTTTCAAATCCATAAACCCGACCAGTTGCAATTCTTTTATGTATTTTCATTGACTTTAAATGAGCTCCGGCAGCCAGGTAGGCTAACATCGCTTTGCGTGACGTCCAAACACTGCGTGTGTGGTGAAAGCCATCTATAGTTGTTCCGTCCGCCGACAGACACCCATCAGCCTTCTTCGCTTGCGTCATTGCCCCGAGTGCATAACGCCAAAACACAGGTGCGTAGTAGAATTTTTTCAACTTTAACCCTGTGATAGAAACAT
>JAVCKV010003983.1:0-26924 GCA_032274145.1 Herpochondria borealis | reverse complement strand
GTGTCTATGTCCACCGAACATAGTGATGGGGTTTCCATTTATAAGGAGTTGATTTTTTTCTATTTCTATAGTTCTAAATCCGATGCGATCGTGTCTTTGATCTAGCGTTTTTTCTTGATCTCGCAGCGATATTTTGAGGTCGTATAGATTGGGTGTTTCCGCGGTCCATGCTAATATATCTTCAATTTCAATTGAGATTTGTACCATTGTTAGTCCTTTGATACCAACTTCACGGTTAATTATTACCACGTCGTTCTTAGATAGTTCTATCACAAACTTATCATTACTTGAGCCCTTCTTTGCAAGGGCTATTTTGAGATCTAGTAGTCCATCTTTATAACTATGGATCAGACTGGAGTTAACCGTATGGTCTGTGATGTGCTGATTCGGAACAGCGATCAATCTCACACTTCTTTCTATCCCACTCACTCTCCAGAAGTCTTGACATTCTAGATAGCTGCCATCACACCATCGAAAGACTAATACTGTAATGTCCATTATTTCTTTTTCAAGATACCCAGAAATATCAAACCTGACTTCTGTCTTGCTATCTTGGTTATAACCCGCAAATTGTCCATTGATCCAATAGTATGATGCGGATTTTACAGCGCCAAACTCTAGAATTATTTTTTTATCATTCCAATGAGTCGGTAGGGTGATTGTCTTCTTGTAGATGCCATATGGATTGTCATCTGGTACATATGGCGGAGTTTTGGGGAATGGATATCGATCATTGACATAGATCGGTGTCCCGTATCCTTCAAATTCCCAATTGGCAGGAACTTTTATACTAGACCATTCTTGTGTATCAAAATTTCGTTTATAAAACCCATGAGGTATTTCGGATTTCTGCACTCCAAAATGGAATGACCACTGCCCATCAAGGCTGATTTCATTGCAGGAATCTCTACCGTGATCAAATGCTGCAGATTCTAATTGTCCTGATTTGAATAGTGCAGGATCTTCTAGCCATTCCAGCATCTTTGGAAAAGTTGCTGTTGATATGTTGCGAATTACCTCCAAGTCTTTCTATCGATTTGTATCATCTGATGATTCTAAAAAAAAAGTCCTCTTCTAAGCCGGTTGATACAGGTAATAAGTGTTGAAGCACTTATTGCTGAAAATCCTCATGAATTGATAACTGCAAGATAGGATAATTTCTGATTTAGAGCTCAGTCATTTTGCTTCATACTTTGCTATGAACAGGAGGCTCGCATGGCTGGGAGATTCCAGAAATGGGGCTCATTATTTATCGTAATTTGGAGGGATTTAAACTAGAATTGAGACTTGAATACAATCATTGGGCTAAAAAGTAATATCATACTCGATTTCTCGCTATATAATTTTCATGCTCTTCTCGTGCCCATTCTATATAGGATTTTAGATCTTTTTTTAGCTGTTCGATAGATTTTTTCTTTGCTTTCGTTCGTATCTCTGGGTAGTTAGTTGATCTATTGGCTGTGATTTCTCGCAGTTGATCTTGTAGGATTTTCCGCTTAGCTTTAGATGCTTCAGATTTGATCTGATTTCTTAAATGCTTCAGTTGACTATTATATGCTTCTTCTTGCATGTCGTAGATGATCCTTGCGTCGTAGGTAGATATGGGCGCTAGAAATATACCATGTTCATGTGCTATAGCATCAAGTGACTTCAGCTCATGCATTGAAATAGACTCTAAATCAGCAAGTTCCTGTATTTCATGATATCTTTTGCTCCAATTGCTCCAATTTTTATCTGCCAGGATATCTACTAGTAGTTCATGGTACGATAGCTGTGAGTGTAAATTAAGTGTAGTGTTATGGTTGAGAAGATCTATCAATGCCTCGGTATGTGACCACCAGTCTTTTTTGTTATTTGTGGAGATGATAGCATGCATGTGATCCTTATGGCTCTGCTGTAAGCTTTCATTTGGACTGATTATTCTGTGTTCCTTAATACGCTGCATCATCGCGAGTAATCTGAGAGGATCAGTAATTTTTTGAGTAGCGGATAGCATCCAGTCGTCTACAATTGTCTTATTCTGTTTTGCGGCTAAGTGGTCGAGAGTTAGCTTTTTTCGCATATCCATGAATACAATTTCTAGATATTCTATCTGATCTGCGGTTTCAGGGAGATTATCTAATTCTGTTCTTATTTGAGTAGCATATAATTGGAAAATTTCGCTGTCTCGATTCAGGACCCCTTTGAAGAATGTCCAATCATCGATCATCGTCTGTATTCTAGTCCACCGCATCTTACTATATGCTTGGAATTTGTCAGTAACTTCTTCGAATGTCACTAGTTTAGCTTCTAGATCTGCACGCGCGGTTTGCCATTCTGCAAGAATATTCCTTCTTTCTATTGCCTCTGGATGATCTTCTGGTTTGTTAAAGAGATCATTGAGAAATCGGTCGGAATCCTCAAGGTACATTTCTATTCCTCGATCCAGTTGATTGAGAATTTCACGCTCGCATTCTTTTTGAGAATTTATGTTGATGACACCTAGATTGCTAAGGCCCTCCCCATACATGTTATGATCGATTAGCACGTAGCCGATCTTTTCCTCTTCATTGTACGCTGTTATGGGAATTTTCAAATCACCGATAGTCAATAGGGTGTCCAGTGTAAAGAGTAGACCTTCTTCCGAAAATACAGTCTGTAGGCCTGCGTTGAGTTCTTGTTCATTTAGCTTTGATGCATTGGCGATAGAATCCTTTATTCGTTTTTCTGTGAGGCGAGTCGCTTCTAGATCAAAAGGATGGTCATAGTGAAAGTCAGCATACTCAATCTGTTTTTCCGCTTGTTGAGTATCGCCGCTAAACATGGAACCTATACCAACTATCAGTAAAATGCCAAGGGCAGCAAGAATGGAAGATCGAGTAATGCCAGTTCGATTGATCATAGTTGACGATTTTATGTTCTGAAACTATTACACATAAGATGCAGATATATGATTCATTGGTCGGTCTGAATGTCAGAACACCGCATATTTCATACAAAGATTAATATACGGATAATTGAAATCCGCGAGTATGGATCAACCCGCTATTAACATCTTGTTATATAAAACGATGTTGAATTGTTATAATTGTAAGCTCTAGAATACCATTTAATTTTATGGGTATTGCATAGAAACCGATATCAGATGTTAGTAGCTTTTGAGATATGGCTTAAGATCAGCTATAAATTCTGTATTTTTACATAATTATTTTATCCAGAAAGCTTAAAAACAGAAAAGAATGAAAGCCACTTTTACAAGTATTGTGACAATACTGATAATGTGTACCATTGGAGTATCTCAAAATATAACATTAGTAGAGGACTATTATCCAGGAGAGGAAGGCTCCATTGATGGTAGTATCTATGAATTTCAAAATACTATTGTATATCTGGGACTTACACCTGATGATGAATCTGTGATTTTTCAATATCAAAAGGACGAAGATCAGATAGCTGTATTGGCAACAAGTGAAGATTTTGATGGTGATATACTTACAATAGCAACTAATGGAGATGAATTAATTATATTGACTGGAGTAGATGGTGAAACCAAAAGCTTGTACAAAGCGTATAACTCTGATCTGTCAGATATCCAGAAATATTATGATGCAGGAGATGATCAGATAGTCACCTTTAGAGGATATCAACGGAATATTTTTGTTGTCTCTGAATCGTTTGATGGAATTAGTTTTGGTACAGATATTACTCACTTAGACCCTATGGGTGTGCCATCTGTAGTTGTTGAAGATCTTCCTAATCGCATATTTGACTATCAAACTACCTCTGTCAGTGGGCATTTTTTGATTGCTCCAGAAGTGCAATTGATAGATGGGGAATCTATTGTAGCCTATAACATTGAGTCACGAGAATTGGTACCTATTGAGGACTTGATGCCAAACTATTCAGATTGCGGGATTCTATCCCGATTGAGGTCAACAAATGATAATCTTATTTACTACAGATGTGATTTTGACTATATGTATGATCTTTCAAGAGGGGAGATCGTCCCTTTTGATTTTACAGGTTATTCTGTTTTGAATGATGCGCCAGACCATGTTTATGTTCGGGTATTTGGTGATATTTATCGGATAGATAAAAATACTGGAGAACAAACGGTTGTTATTTCTGAAACCCTTGGATATCGTTCTGATGCTAATCGTATGTTAGCGTTTAAGGTTGATGGAGGAGTGGTGAATTTGTATCACTTAGATTTTACATCGGGAGATATAGACTTTTTTGCTACCAATCATTCTTCGGAAACTACTAATAGCATGACAAGCTTTACATATGTACCGAGCGGCATTCATTTTATGACTTACAGTTTGGCTGAGGAGCGTGGAACATTAGTTAAGTTTGACTTCAACAGCTACACAGAACTTGCAGAATTTCCAAATATTGGTTTTGGAAATAGACCAGTAGGACTAGGGGAAGACGTCTATTTTACTTACAATGATCAAGAAGTCGGAAGTGAACTATTTAAAGCGGACTACGAAGTAAGTAGCACAGATGAGTCATCGAAAGCGGACTTTATTTCTATCCATCCAAATCCAGCAACGGATCAGATTACTATCCAATCAACTGATGTCAGAATCGTGTCTAGTGAGATCTATGATATGAAAGGACAATTCATCATGACAAATATCACATCAAAAACCATAGATATATCTAGTCTGAGCCCCGGATTGTACGCGTACAGGTGTGTAAGTGAGCGTGGAGACATAATTACTAAGAAATTTATCAAGCAGTAGGTGTTTCATTGATTTTTTTTGTTGAAGTGATTTAAAACCTAGTGTTAAAATGATTTGTAAGTACTTGGAAGACAACATGGAGTACTTTTATTGGCACTTAGCTTATGCTAAGTGCCGATAAAAAGCTAAAATGGTGCTTTTAATGACTTACATAACAACTAACAGTATGTTCTTAGATCTCTTCGTTAGATTTTAGTGAATAAGGAACTCTATCTTTGCTTATTTGGTAGTAGATGATATAGAAACTATAAGTAGCATGAGTAAAAAGGAAACAAATTTGTCTTGGGATGATTTTAAGATGTTGGGCAATCCTGACAATGCACCTGATACCGTAGAGGAAATACCAGCTCTGAATAAGGCAGTATTCGACAATATTAGAATCCATCTCGAAAAGAAGCATCGTGGTGGTAAGGCGGTGAGTATAGTAAGAGGACTCGAAGATATGTCAGATGATGAACTAAAAACCTTGGGTAAAATCTTGAAGTCCAAATGCGGCGTGGGAGGATCTGTCAAAAATGGTGAAATAATCATTCAGGGTGAGCATCGCGATAAAATTATAGAGTTATTGAAGAAGGAAGGTTTTTCTAAGATGAAGAAGGCGGGGGGGTGACTTGTTAGGGCAAGTGCTTCAGTGTTTCTAATGCTTAGTTTGTAGGGAATATATTGATCGCAATGACGTATTTACTGGTCCGGATTGTCGCGATAAATTCTATTTACACTCTTGTGAGCTGTAAGTAATTGATATAGAGTGTTTTTATACGTATATTTACAGTGCATTTTATTTCAAAAGTATGGTCCTCCAAGCCATAGTAACCATTAATCAACCACTATGAAAATACTATATACACTTGTTTGTATTTTTTTCTCAGTTATACTTTTTAGCCAGCCGGCTCCAGATTTTGTCGTGACAGATTCTGATGGGGTGGAGCACAGTTTGTACAGTGACTATCTAGATGAAGGGAAGACTGTTGTTCTGAAAGTGTTCTTCACGACATGTCCACCTTGTATAGGTCTCGCTCCGTGGATGGAAGAAAAATATCAATTATGGGGAGCGGGAGAGCATGATGTTGAGTTCATTGAGCTCAGTACTCAGGTCTCAGATAGTAATGCCGATGTTGCTGAGTTTAAGGAAACTTATGGACTCACATTCCCTGGTGTAGGGTCTGATGGTGGGAGCAGAGAGGCGGCACTTCCATATCAGATAGGGACTTATGGCCCATGGCTAGGTACACCATCGCTGGTTATCATATCTCCAGAAAGGGAAGTAACTTATGGATTTGGTTATGATGAGTTTGACGATTTGATTGCGGCAACGGGAGCTCAGATGCCAAATAGTGATCAATCTACAGGGTATGAAATATCATCAGTCATAGCGAGCACCAGTACACCGACCTCTATTCAGTACATTCTCAAGCCCGAGGGTGCGGATATGCCTCAATATGATATTTTAGCTTTGACAGGGGGGACTCTTGATTTCGATTATCCATCGACGCTCTTTCCTGAAGTAGAAAACCCCGTGATCGTCATCAATGTAGAAGGGGCGACGATTGATGGAAGTATAAATGTACTAGATATTTTGAAGTTGCGAAAGCACATTTTAGAGTTAGAAATGTTTACAACAGAAGCTCAATACCTAGCGGCAGATGTCAATTCAGATGGAAATGTCAATGTGTTTGACATATTTAATACGCAAAAGGCTATACTAGAACTGATAGATGAATTTCCAAATAATACTCCGGCATGGCAGACAATTCCTGCTATGATTCCGCTCACTGAAAATCTAGGAAATATAGAAGCGATCAACTTTACAATTGTGAAGACAGGTAATGTGGATTGACTCTTCTGAGCCTGTAGATATAACGTTTTGATAAACGTAAGTTAGCAAAGATAGGCAACAGTGTTGTTTGATAATGGTAATATTAAAGGAATCATAGACCTATGTATGGTACACGAATGGAATTCGCAGGTTTTTGAATCGGCTGATCTCTGAAGATATTGAACATTGCCTTGGTCGCCATTAATGAGAAACCATACCAAGTCAGCACCCAATATCATTTTATCTCAAGGCATATACCACAAGATTACCTGTGCATTATCCCAAATATGATTTGAGGGCATTTCTGTTGACGGATCGGCGTAATCTTCTGATCGCTCTTTCTCGGATCTGACGTACACGTTCTCTAGTGAGGCCGAACATGTCCCCGATCTCATCTAGAGTATGGGTACTTTTACCATTGAGCCCAAAATAATAAGAAAGAATATCAACTTCCCTAGGCGATAATAAGCTCAATCCATGAGAGATCTCATCTGCGAGCGACTGCTCCATCAGACCCAGATCAGGACTATCTTCATCACCAAGTGAAAACAAATCGATTCGAGTTGCTGCTCCTTCATCATTACTCACAGGTGCATCCATCGATACATGTCTATTCCCTCGACCGATTACATTAGTGATCTCTTTTACTTTGACATCCAGTATGTCTGCCAGTTCTTCATGACTCGGTTCTCTTTCGAATTGTTGGGTAAATTTCACAAACGCTTCATTTACCTTATTGTAGGATGTAACCTTATTTAGTGGCAGTCTTACCAGTCGACTATATTCTACGATGGCAGCTAAAATACTCTGACGAATCCACCAAACGGCGTACGAAATAAATTTGAAGCCTTTCGTATGATCGAATCTTTTTCCAGCTTTCATCAAACCTACATTCCCTTCATTGATTAGGTCCGATAGACTTAGTCCTTGATTTTGATATTGCTTCGCAACTGATACCACAAACCTTAGATTGGCTTTGGTTAGCTTTTCTAGTGCAGCTTCGTCTCCGAGTTTGATTTTCTTTGCTAATTCTATCTCTTCTTCAGCTGTGATCAGATCTATTCGAGCTATATCAGCAAGATATTTTTCAAGTGCGACACTTTCTCTGTTGGTTATTTTGTTGGTGATTTTTAATTGTCGCATGTAAGAGAATTTAACAGTGGATTAATTTGAGGGTATTCTCTGGAAAATAGATGAGAAAGTTATTTCGCATCATATTATCATGTTTAGTACAAATAAAAAGAGCAAATAGTTTCTCTACTTCTGTAATTCGTACACCAAACTACACTTATTGTAACTATTGGATCATTCAGAGAGCAAATTATCAGCAACGCGAAGTATGTTAATGAAATGATATTGATGGTTAATTGTCAATTCGATTCCGAGTTTCGTAGTAAATTGAAGGCAATTCTTCATGGATTACAATTCCTCATGATCATAAGTACTGATGCTGGCAAAAGATATCCATACAACTATAACAAATATCATAGGGTTTACCTTGATTGGGATTTTGATTTCGTCATTGTTTACTCCTTGGTGGTCTTGCAGTACGGATTCCCTCGATTATCTTAGAACGTGGGTACTAGGCACTGTTCTGTTTGGGTGTGGTTTTCTGGCGACTCTTGTAGGTAGGCATTTCAAGATGGGTGTCCAACTAAATTATTACGTGGAGCTATTGCTTAGATTTTTATTGATCTACAGTATGTTTACGACTGCACTCTTGAAAGCAGAAGGCCACTTTTACAACTATACTCTTTTTGATGGGGTTACAAAATTAGCGGATCTAGAAGCCAATTCGTTTGCAAATGCATTCTATGGTTTCAGTCCATCGTTTCAAGCTTATATTGGTTACATTATTATAGGTGCATTAGGTATGATAGCTTTTAGAGGCACTCAGCGCATAGGGACAGTCGTGCTTTCTGCAGTTTTGCTCAATGCTGTAATTATAAATACTAGTTTTGAGAGCTGTTATGTGTATAAGAACAGTATTTATTTAGCTGTTGTGGTTTTTTTTATTTTGAATGATATACACGGTTACAAGCAGTTTTTTGGACGCTCTAATACCACCACCGCAGAAAGTTATCATCCACTTCAATCTCAAGCTCATCTGCATCAGTCAGCGATACTTATGAAAGGAATTTTGCTTGTAGGTATGTATTTTTACAATCTGGATTATATCCAAGATACCATCAATTATCGGTCAAGAAATGTAAATAGTCCAATCACTGGCATTTGGAATATTCAAGATATCAAATATCTCAATGATACCATGCCACTAGAGAGTCGCAAAGAACTAGAAAGTTTCAAGTCAATAATTTTAGACAAAGGTAGATACGGGGCAGTGGAAGTTGCAGATTCGCTTTCATTTTTCGAGTATATCATAATTCCTGATGATAATCATTTGGAAATTTGGAATTTTCAGGACTATTATGATCTCGATATCAAAGGAACGTACACTCAAATTACACAGGACAGTATGATTTATGTAGGGCGTAATCGTAGTGATTCGCTGATTATCTCACTCAAAAAGGAAATTCTCGATACGAAGTGATATAGTAACTAGTAGGCTTCTGAATCTCAAATTTTTGAGTCATTACTACGATCTGAGGCAATTTTAATTGAGTAGTTTAAAGGATATCCAAGGCAAGATCTTTAGATTGCAGTATGGGACTTTAATCACGATAATATTTTCCATTTTCGATAATTTACCAACTATTACAACCTCAACTTGTTTCGTTTTTAACTCAATAGTTCAATTATGAATCTAGTACTCAAAACAAAAGTTCAAGGTGATTACAAGAATGTTATGGCGGCCTTTGATCGCAAGTTATTCGAAGCACTCAAACCTGCAATCGGTAAGATGGAAATTGTAGAATTTACAGGCTCGAAAAAAGGTAATAAAGTACATATGAAATTTATCAGTCCGGTCAAAGCGGAATGGATTAGTGATATAGTGGAGGATGAGGTAACTGATCAGCGGGCATGGTTTGTAGATGTTGGTGTAAAATTGCCTTGGCCCTTGGCTACCTGGAGGCATTGTCATATTGTAGAGCGTATAGATGATACACAGTCGATGATTATTGATGATATTACGTATTCGGGGACAAACTTTATCTTTACGTTGCTCTTATATCCGGCCTTATTTTTGGGCTTTTATCCGCGAAAACCAATCTACAAGAACTATTTTAAAAATCTGAGCTAAAGCATGATATTTGGTATTTAAATGCTATCCGAATCTACCTGACCTCATGATGTGCTGCCATATGTTCTGTGCACGTATTATTCCATTTACGTTCATAATCTTCACTAATTTCTAAGACTTTACTGCATAGCTCTTCGTTAATCCCCGATAATTATCGGGGCTCACCATAGGTAAAGGGCTATCCTTGCGCTTTTCGTCTAGGTCTATTTTGGACTTGCCTAAAACTAACGCGAAATCATAAACCGTAAATGGTATTACATTCTATTTCTATTTTTATTTCTATATTTAAGTGATTTAAAAAGTTTGCTGTGGTAGATCATTTTGTCACACAATCAAGATCATCTATCAACTATTTATTAGAAATTATGACTAACAGAAGAGAATTTATCAAAAGAGCTGGATTGATGTCATTGGCATTGCCAATAATGGGAGCTGGTATTGGCTGTAAATCAGAAGCTACTAGTACAGCTGGAGCGATCAAAAATACGGTAGCAGAAGTAATGGACTCTAATTTTACACTTGATGAATTTGGAATCCAATTGTGGTCTGTTAGAGATTTTATGGAGAAAGATGCCAAAAGTACTTTGAAGGCCTTAGGGGAGTTCGGATATGATACCATAGAGAGTTTTCAAGGAGAGATGGGCATGTTTTGGGGGATGAAGCCTAAGGAATACGCTACTTATCTTGGTGATCACAACTTACGTACCGTTTCTTCTCATTGTGATCCGCAGTATGCGCTAGATCCGAAAAAGATGAATGAGTATAAGAAGCTTGTTGATGATTGTGCGGAGATCGGTATGAAGTACCTCGTTAATCCATACATGGCTTTCATCAAGACTGTAGATGGATTCAAGGAAGCAACTGATGGAATGAATGTATGTGGCGAGATAGCACAAAAAGCGGGGATACAATACTGTTACCATAATCACGCATATTCTTTCCAACCCATAGATGGAGTGCTTCCGCAAGATATCATGATGAATGGCACAGCGGGTGGTCCTGTAGGTTTTGAGATGGATATTTATTGGGTAGTCGCAGCGGGTGCAGATCCTGTCGAATGGTTAGAGAAGCATCCTGGTCGATTCGTACTCAGTCATGTAAAGGATAGATACAAAGAGCCGCGGATAGCTGAAATCATGAAAGTCGAAGATGTGCAGGATAAGTCAACAGTTTCAGCATCTTGCGTACTAGGAACAGGTCAGATTGACTTCGCCAAAATTCTTCCAATTGCAAAAGCAAATGGTATGAAGCAATACATCGTAGAGCACGAAAGATATGATGACATGACATCAATGGAGGCAGTCCAGAAGAATGCGAAATACATGCAGAATTTCGTAGGATAACAAAATTACTTCTATGTTGTAGAGGTAACGATGTCAATAATTCATGCAGTGAAACACTCATTCATTGAATCCTTCCAGGGTTTATTCTTTGTTTATTCATTCATTGAAATATATCAATCTACCCAGTCAGCGATAAACAAATTCGTAGATCTAGTTCCACCGTTATTTCTGTTGGATGCAAAGACCAGTTGCTTACCATCAAAGGAGAACATCGGGAAACTATCAAATGTCTTATCAAATGTTATTTGCTCTAAGTTAGATCCATCAACGTCGATCATGAACAGATTGAATGGAAATCCTCTTTTGCTTGTATGATTTGAAGAGAAGATGACTTTCTTTCCATTAGGGTGAAAGAATGGGGCCCAATTAGCATTACCTAAATTTGTGATTTTTTTGATGTCAGAACCATCGGCATTGCAAACATACAATTCCATTTCTGTAGGTTTTACAAGACCTTCCTTTAGCAGATCTTTGTATTCTTTGATTGCTTCGGGAGTTTGTGGACGGCTTGATCTGAAGATCAGTTTGGAACCATCAGGGCTAAAAAAAGCTCCGCCGTCATAACCTAATCCACTGGTGATTTGTTTGACATCGGATCCGTCGATATTCATTGTATACAATTCGAGGTCGCCTGACCGCAAAGAGGTAAATACAATCTTGTCCCCTTTTGGCGACACGGTCGGTTCTGCATCATATCCTGGAGTGTCAGTCAGTTGGGCTATGATATTACCCTCTAGATCTGCAGTGAAAATATCAAACGACTCATAGATAGGCCAAACGTATTTGCCATCGTCTCTAGGTTTTGGTTCTGGTGGGCAGTTTTCATCTACCAAGTGCGTCGATGCATATATAATAGATTCGTTGCCGGGTAGAAAGTAAGAACATGTAGTTCGTCCTTTTCCGGTAGATAGCAGTTGAGGTTTATGCCCATCATGAAAGTTCTCATCGGCATTCATTAAGAAGATCTGGTCGCACTCTGCGTCCCAGCCGTCAAATCTAGCTTGAAAAACAAGTTGCTTGTTATCAAAACTCCAGTATGCCTCTGCATTATCTCCACCAAAAGTAAGCTGCCGCATGTTCTTGAGATGGACTTCAGATTCGTAGGATAGAGTATCCGAAGTCTGCAGCTTAGGCGCAGGCATAGTATGCTGTGAGCTATCAGTGCGGTCAACCTTACAAGATTGCCCCATTAGTAAAGCACTGAGGATCAGAAAGCAATATTTATTGATGGACATAAATTTCGTTTTTGTTGGATGTAAATGTAATGAATTTATATGCTAAGTTTATAGATCTTCAATAGAATAGAGAGCAAGCCATTACGCAATAAATCAGAAGCAAAGCTTTCTTGCAAAATTTAAGATTTTACAGAATCAAATATCTACTCTCATTCGCAGATTGATCCTTCTGCTCGTTAAGAAATTTGGTATGGCAAATTGCTCGTCAGTGACCGTTTTGATCCATATGTTATTGGCTACATTGGAAACTTCCAGTAGATTGAATACCTCTATACTTAACCATGCATTCTTAGCCCATTTGAGAGGGTGGTGTGGCCTTCGTTGCAGCCATTCCTCTTTCCATAATTGATACCCAAAACCCGCATCTACCCTGTGATAGGGCTTGAATCGGAAAGAGTTTCTATATACTTGATTGTCATCCTTGACACCAAATGGCAGGCCGGTTCCCACGCTTAAATTTAGGTGCATTTTGAAATTCTCATTCCTTGGCAAATAATCCTGAAAAAACATGGATAACTGCATCAGGCGGTCCGTCGGTCGAGGGACAGATGATTGTACAATCGGTTGTTCTGGATTTTCAATATTATACTTCAAATGATCAACTCCTATGATATTTTCTCTGGTAGATAGAAAGGATAAATTGATCCAAGATTCAGCACCTGGGACAAATTCTCCATTTAGTCTGATGTCGATTCCAGTGGCAAAACCTTCACTATCATTCTCACCACTATATCGGATTCTGACGTTATCTACTTCGTAAGATACGAGATTGGACATGGTCTTGTAGTATATCTCGGTGATCAGTCTAAACGGCTTGGCGCTCATGCTTTTCCAGTAGAAGTCATAGCTGAGTCCACCTACAATATGATTGGATCTCTGTGATTTAAGATTCAAATTGACCGATCCATCAGGCCGTCTCATTTCTCTATATATTGGCGGTTGATAATAGACTCCACCACTCAGTTTGAAGGAGATGTCCTTTTCCCACGATAAAGGTTTATAGAGCAACTGGAATCGAGGGCTGATGATTAGTTCTTTGCTTACATTTCGATAGTTGGCTCGGATACCCGCGGTGATTTTCATTTCTCTGACATCTTCATCAAGGTAGGAATAACTATCTTGAAAATATCCAGAGATGCGATGCGAAATGATTTCATTTTCTGTTTTCAACACAGAAGAAAGTACAAGCTCATTGGGATCAACGGGTAGGGAAAAACCAGCTGAATCTATCCTTTCCCATTCATTAAGTCTATCATCGAAGTACTCGTTTTGATACTTGGCGCCCCATTGGAAGAAGTGGGAGGTAACTGCATCACTATCCGTTTGTAATTCGAATCCGCCACGATGCGCAAAATTGTAGATTCGATTAAAAAGATAATTTCTGACATATTGCTGCTGTGTTCCTACTCCTAGCACTGCTACTTCTGTTCCGAAATCATCACTGCCGAGATCAGTCTCTATCTCAGCCAGTCGATATGATCCTATGATGTCAAAGTTCTCTTCTTCGTTGCCTTGATAGTTGGACGCGAGAAACTTTAGATATAGTGGATTTTCATCTCTTTCGGGAACATAGGTGAATGCAAGGCCTGTGGTTCCATTCACAAATCGATCCTTCTCACCACCCTCGAATACTGAGGTGAATCGTATAGCTCGAGTGATCAAACCGAGTGTGGTACTCCTTGTCGTCGGAGTAAAATCGAAAATGCTATGGTTATAATTGCCCAGCAGCCCAACTTGCAATGTTCTAGATATATCGTAAGTGAGGTAGGCCTGGATGTCGGTAAATTGCGGTAAATACTCTCCTTTGGTATCTAATGACCCAAGGATATATCTTGATGTCTTATAACGCGCACCGACGAGATATCTGAATTTATTATATGCATTAGCTCCAAATCGTTTGCTCCCTTCGATGTGTGCGGATGCACCTAGCATACTTGCGGAGACGCTAGCTTTGGTCTTTTCGGGACGCTTATACTTAATGTCTAAGACTGAAGAAAGCTTATCGCCAAATTTGGATTGGAATCCACCCGAAGAGAAAGAAAGATCCCTGATGAGATCTATGTTAGGGAATGATAATCCTTCTTGCTGGCCACTTCTGATCAGCTGCGGTCGAAATATCTCAAAGTCATTAACATAGACTAGATTTTCGTCATAGTTTCCTCCTCGGACATTGTACTGTGAGCTCAATTCTCCTCCAGAGCCAGAAGATACTCCTAGCGCTATACTAGGGAGGACGGACTCGAGATTGCCTGATGCAGTAGGTAGAGCAAGTAACTCGGTGACTTCTTCCTTGACCATTCCTACGTCTTCTATCCGTGATTCTGTCACTATGATTTCTATATCAGCTTCTTGTGGAGCTAACTTGATGTTAACGTATCTTTTGCTGCCGTCCTCCATTGGAGGGAGCAGCGTACTGGCAGTCACATATCCGAGTCTTGAAATAACTAAACGCTGTTTTACTCCTGTGCTTACTTCTATCCGATAGTTACCATCAAGGTCTGATTCTGTAGCATTGTTAGTGTTCTGAATGTATACCGTACAGAATTCTACTGCTTCACCAGAGGAGAGGTCTTGAATTTTTCCGAATACTGTAGCCTGAGTACTACCATTTTGGAAGGATAGGATGATAATAAATAGAGCGAGTAAGCTAACTTTCATGTAGATGAGTTCTAATCTAATCGGAAATGCCATGGAATCGAAACGAACGATAGATTATGAGATTGTTCTAGATTGTAATATTTCCAATATTCTTCAATTGTGTCACGGCAGCGCGCGGGTCCTCTGCTTTAAAGACACTGCTTCCTGCTACGAGCACTCGAGCTCCCGCTTGGAGGATCGCTTCAGCATTTTGCAGACCGACACCACCATCTATTTCTATGATCGTTTTGGTGTTAAGAATATCGATCATTTCTTTCAGTTTTTTGATTTTTGGGATTGTCTGATAGATGAATTTTTGGCCTCCAAATCCTGGGTTTACCGACATGATACATACCATATCCGTAATCTCTAGTACGTCTTCTAAAAGTGAGACATTTGTACTCGGGTTGATAGCTACACCTGCCTTAGCACCCGTATCAGTTATCTGTTGTAATGTGCGGTGTAGATGAGGACAGGCTTCATAATGCACCGTTATAGTATCTGCACCTGCATCTCGAAATTGCTCGATATACTTCTCTGGAGATTGTATCATTAGGTGAACGTCCAGTGGTTTTTTTGCATGTTTAGCGATGGCTTTGATTACAGGCTGACCGTATGAGATATTTGGTACAAAGACTCCGTCCATGACATCTAGATGAAACCAGTCGGCGTCACTGTCATTGATCATTTCTATGTCTCGTTGGAGGTTAGCGAAGTCGGCGGCTAGTACGGAGGGAGCAATTAGATGGTTAGGCATATTAAAGATCTATACAGATGGTTTGATTTGAAACCACAAATGTAGATAAAATAATAGGGTTAGTCTCGACCTCGCTGGCATTACTTTGATGGAGTGTGCAAAAGGATTGACAGAGGCAAGCAACGGGTCGTAAGGTAAATTGCAGACGATCTTTACTCGAAGACATAAGAAGAATTTCATAATACAAGTAGCATTCCAAAACTCTGCTTAATTATGCAAGAGTTATTTCTGATCCAAATTATTTTTTTGCATCAGAGTCGACTCTGAGATCTTTGACCTTAAAATCCACCTCCGTAGATGGGGTACAAGCTATCGGTTCATACTTTAATATTTCTATTTCAGTCCTTCTGTTTTTTTGATGTTGTCTTTCTGTACAGTCAGTACCATCTGTACAATTATTAACTAGTTTTTCTTCACCATAGCCTTTTGGGACAACCCTTGATTTGTCAATTCCAATTGAAACTAAATAATTGTAACACGCTTGCGCTCGTCTTTGACTAAGCTCTTGATTGTAGTTATTGCTAGCTCTACTGTCGGTGTGACTAGAGAGTTCTATTTGGATGGACATATTTCGTTTCATGATGGCAGCCAGCTGTTGCAATTCTGCCTTACCTCTTGATCTGAGTGTTGCTTCATCTAGATCATAGTAGACATTGGATAGTTCAAAGATTGATCCTATAGCTATGGGTTTGAGTGCTAAAGTGGCTTTCAATATAGCATTGGGTTTGTCTGGGCCTCCTCCTGCTACATAATTATACTCAGTAGCACCAAACGTACACAGTACTTCATTGCCTTCATTACATTCATATAGGCTAATTCCATTTTTGAAATAGGATGGATTGCATGAGCGTACCTCATATTCAGTGAACGGATCGATGAAGAAATTTACAAGTCCGTCAGTGGTAGTCTTAGAGTCTATTAGTTTACCCGTTTTAGTCTTGTATAGATATAATTCTGTAGCATCCACTCTTTTGTCAGTTTCATAGTCGATGACTTTGACCATAAGATCGTATTGCATGTCACCCCTTATAATATCAGGAGTGCCCTCTTGTGCGATCAGTGGGACGGAAAGTAATGCTATTATGATAGTTGTGATAAATTTCATTCTATTGGATTTGATTCGCTCATCGTACGTGTACAATAGCAATATTGTTCGAGTTTTTGAAATGATCAGTCTTACGTCTTGAAATCTTCATCTGCCTGATAATGATAGGTAAAGAAACAGCGGATGCGAATAATTGGATACATAATGCTGACCGCTAAATGCTATATTTCGTGCATGTAAATTCATAAAAATAGTCGTTTGCAGACCTTATGCGTTCTTGCTTGATTTGTTACGAAAACAATTGATTGGAGCACTAGAGTATTCTGTCGATTTTTTCGGTAAGGGACTCAATTGTCCGATTGACATATTCTAGCGAGATGTCGAATACTTCGTGTTTCCCAATTAACGTTTTCCTTTTGGAAATAACACTGTGGTCGATGATTGTCGAGTCGTCAGTATGCTGGTTAGAGTTAACTTTGTTTTTAGTAGGCATATTATTCTTAGATAACAATAAATAAATGACTATAATCAATCTAATGATCTAGCTTTCAAGCGTATAGTTTGTTACAACTATCATTTACGATGTCTTGAAAGAGCAATGGGTGTTGCCTCATTTATTTTTGTCTATCCGATAGTGGTGAATGCTTCATTTGTTAAAACCTCATTATACCATCAATCTGCAGATACGTGTAGTACCTCGATTAGCTATATAACCGCTTTTTTTTAGTAGTATCTGTAACCAATCCTACTATTTCTTGACAGAAGACAAAGTGTAACAGCACACCATTACATTTTGTTGTGTTTTTTTGCAATTGGAAAAATATGGATGATCTCTTTATTCAGGTCTTTAGAGAGTTTACTACTTATTGTTAGGTCATAAATTCTGAGTTTGGGGTGGGATTTTTTTTGTTGTCGCTTATCAACGCTAGTAATTTTTCCTTATCGGTTGAATTTTGAATATTGTCCTTGATATCTTCAGACATGATATTCATCTGTCCTTTGAGAACTTCAAGATAGCAATCCAAGGTCGTTTTTTGGTTGAGTAAGTAGGTCAACATAGTTACGATTTTCTCCATCACTATGATGTCATGTTTACAATATTGGCGATAAGCAGCTAATGTTTGATACATGAGCTGCTCAAAAGTTACTGCGGCCAATTCTATTGTATACCGTGAATCATTCACTTGAAATATTTCCTTGTTATCTACCTGCATTCTGATTGCAAGAAGTTCTGTAAGATAATCTAAGGTCATGATTGCTGTACCAGGGTCATTAATCCCTGGAGACATTGCTTTTATGCCTATTTCTGTGATCTGCCTGAGGCCTAGTATGTAGTTCTCTGCGACATCGTTAGAGTTAGAGAATATAGCCATATCTACTAGGATTTCCATATCTTCTTCAGAGAGGCTTCGATCAATCATAAATAGATCAGAGTTATTGAGTATGTACATCCCTTTGATTGGAATAACCTTTAAATTAATTTCTCTAGACGCAACAAATTCTCTTATCCCACCTACATTGACCTCTTGGAAGTAGCCAGCCTGCTTGGTTTTTATAGTTATCCATTTATCATCGACTTTCAATGACTCATGCTTCTTTCGTTCAGCTTCTTTGAGGTACTCTAGTCTTGACTTGGTTTTTAAGTAGATCGTATCGATAATATTGTTGATCTGAATTTCAGTACTTATGTTGTGGATAAAGAAGACAAACATCGCCAAACTAAGAATCCCAAAGATGATCCCGACTAATACTGAAAAGCCATTGACCATGTAGGTATTGGCAGATGGTGTGATGCTAATCATAACCATGATGTTGTATAAGATTGTTCCTAGATATATGCCCAGTACGATCTGATGCTTTTTGTCTGAAATCAATCCGGGCAGCAGTCGGGGTGAGAAATTGGTACTAGCTTGATTCAATAAAACCATTACCATAGAAAAGCTGAATACTGTTAATGATATGATTCCACCGATGAGTGTCGAGAGAATCGATCGAGCTGTTTCGGTATCTTTTATAAGTAAAAAGTCTGCATTGGTGTTTAGGTATTTTGTGAATTCGCTATCCTCTACACTCAAGACAGCAAATGCAAGTATCAACATAAGAGCTGATATCATTGCTGGGTAGAATGCTATACTGCTGATAATGGATCTATAGATGGAGTAAGATCTAGTCTTGATTCTGTGAAACATAATATGTGTATTTATAAATGTAAGTCATAGCGGTTGGAGAGTGTTCGATAATGCTAGCACCCGATTCTATTGATTTAATGTCGAACAATGCTGATTGCTTACCAGTATGATGTTTATCAAGCATATTTAATCAAAATCAAATAGCAATGAAATATATACACACACTCACCATGATGTTACTAGTAACGCTAGTTTCAGCCCAAGAACTTACGTATCAAGATGGAATTATATCCTATGATGGAGAAGATGTCCAAACAATTGATGTCATTCTAGATCCTAATGTTGAAACAATCAAAGACAAGTTTGGGGACTGGATGGATGACAATTATGATATCGATTTTGACGGCAAGAAATTATTATTCTTCGATTCAGAATTCATGACAGCAAATGGAGTAGTCATTCCTCAGATCAGCAATAAAAAGATTGATCTTAGAGTGAAGGTAGACGAGACGTCAACAGGACTCACAGAGTTAAATGTTTTTGCATCTTTTGGATACAATAATTGGATATTGGAAGATGTACACCCTAGTGAATACGCTGCACTAAGAGGCATTGTGTATGACTTTGTCAAGGAATATTTGCCAGAGTATTATATGGAAAGAATAGAAGATTCAGAAGTTGTTGTTGATGAATTGACGGACAAGAGAACAGGTATTTCGGATTCTATAAGCAATAATGATGAGGAAATTAGGGAGCTAGAAAAAGAGAACGCAGGGCTCAGGAAGAAATTAAAAGAGAACCAGAAGAAGATCATGGCATCAAAAAATGTCTTAAAAACAAGAAACGCCGAGTACAAGAAAGCTAAAGCAAAGGTGTCTGATTTGAGGAATAATTGAGAAAAGGGAAACAACTTCCTATTTACAGGTAAATTGATCAGATGTAATGTCAGGTAAAATCTAATACTATGTAATTGCCTAGATATATTAATTGAAAAAATGCGCTAGTCTCTCTAGCGCTCAAAAAATTAAAAATGAAAAAGACAAAATTTAATAAGAAAGAGATTACAATTTTCAAGTCGGTGATAAAAGATACTATTAAGGAACACCAAGAGCAACTGAGGTCATTGAATTCACTGTTGAAAGACCACAAAGGGTATAAGTCTAGAGATAAAAGTGACAATGATCACGATGCTTCAGTAGTGAGGAATGGAGAAATGTTGCAAAGTATGAAGGCACGTACAAAAAGTAAAATAAAGAGTCTAAACAACGCTTTGGATAGAATTAAGAGTGGTACTTATGGCATATGTTCAAAAACAGGAAGGATGATTTCTAAGCAGAGGTTACTAGCATTACCCGATGCGACCTACAGAATTAAGTTGAGACAAATGAAAAAATAGTGGTTTCCAAGTTTTTGTACTTGTAAGTCAAGTATGAAAGACAGGATAAAGAATGCATCCTGTGGATTATTGTAATATTAATGAATAGCGGCTCCATAATTGGAATACGCTATTTTTTTGTATTCCTTTATTTGATCGCTCCTTACAATGGCTCTGCTTCGATTTCAGCGAGATTCAGTGTTTTTTTTGGTGTTGTACACTAACAGTGACGATCACAGCGTAATTGGCTTATTTTTCATTTTGAGTAGATATTTAATAATTACAAACCGAAGGCAGTTATATTGTGTGGTCATGAGATAGAACATATTACTTAGAATTTTATCGCCCACCTCCTTTTTATCTTCATCCCTTAGTTGCTTTATTGAAATTTACTATTTTTGGTATGTTGGTAATTATCCATCGATTCAAATCTTAACGACTATGTCAAAAGTAATAGTAAATACAGAGAAAGCTCCTTCTCCGGTAGGACCATATAATCAATCAGTCAAGGCTGGGAATACTTTGTACCTATCGGGTCAAATTGCAATCGACCAATCTACCGGTAATCTGATCACCGATGATATAGAATCGGAAACGCATCAAGTGATGAAAAACATCAGCTATGTCCTCTCAGAAGCTGGAATGACTTTTGAAAATATTGTAAAATGCTCAGTTTTTGTAGCAGATATGAATATGTACAGTAGGATCAATGCGGTGTATGCCGGGTACTTCGACGAAGCTACTGCACCAGCTAGAGAGTTGGTGGAAGTGGCTAATCTGCCAAAGTTTGTCAATGTCGAAATCAGCTGTATTGCAGTCGACTTATGAGATGTATGATCGTTGTGCTATTGGCATTGTTCTCAATTTTAGGACATGCACAGAATACAGTACGTCACATCGGTGATGCGCTGCAGGTAGGAGTTCCGATCTCTTCCTTAGGGGTAAGTATTTTGAAAGGCGACAACGAGGGGGCAATACAGTTGGTTAAGTCATTTGCACTACAAACAGGCAGTACTTTGCTACTCAAGCGAGCAATCAATCGGAAGCGACCTAATGGAGGCAATTATAGTTTCCCATCTGGGCATACTTCGTTAGCATTTGTTGGGTCTACTTATTACTGGAAGCGTTATGGATGGAAATATGGCCTTCCAGCTACTGCACTCGCTGGATTTGTCGGGTATTCTCGTCTGCACGGTGACAGTCCTAAACATCATGTTTCCGATGTGTTTGCTGGAGCTGCATTAGGGGTATTAAGTGGACTAATTTTCACAAAAAGAAGACAGGTGCAGTCGGTAGAAATTATTGGAAATATGTCTTTTGTCGGTTGCAGATTTTCTCGGACCTTATAACAAAGGTTAAGCTTTAGAAATTATCAATTAAGAACAGTATTGTAACCTTGACGAATGTATTTTTTAACATTGAGCCAGAAGGCTACGAATAGATAAATGATAACTGGAGAGCCTAGAGTACCGAAACTGAGGTATATAAAGTATAGTCTAACTCTAGAAATTTGGATGCCCATCTTGTTTCCCAGATAATGACAAACTCCAAAACCCTGATGTTCTACGATGTCTCTAATTTTCTTCATGAAACTAAATTAGGACAAAAAAATGAAATAAACGAAACAAAGTCGAAGCTTTATTTCGTTTATTTTTAGATGTACATTTGCGCTGTAACACACTGAGGAGACCGTGTTATTTGATTTTTAGCTCTTTAGTAGATATTGTTGTAATCAGACCTCGATTGATTGTCTTCAGTTCGAGCATGTATTCTCCTGGTTTGTCAAATTTGTATGGAAACTCATTTGATGTGATGATTACCCGCTCACCATTGCCCATGTCGAGTACATACCTCATAGCTTTTCTATCTTTTTTAAAGTAGAAATTTAGCATTTCACCAGCCTTTTTATCTCCTTCAATTTTGAAGAATTTTTTGAATTTTTCTTTCCCAATTTCATCTACTTCATCAAGTTCGGCAACCGATGCTGCGGCTATGGCAAGATTTTGGTAGTTATTATTCGGATTATTGTTAGAACTAGCTGTAAAGACATACATGGATCCTACGATTCCCAATATGGCAATAAGACAGAGCAGCAGTTTTTCGATGCTGTTTGTGTTGATAGATGATGGACGGGATACTAAAATGTTTTCTCCCATATCAAGAGTGGAGTAATCAATGACTCTCATAATAAATCGGATTTTGAGTTTTTATTAAATAGTATACTGCATCTTGGGAATACATACTAATGATACAAAGGTAAAGCAATTATTAATCAAATAGTAAGATCTAAACATCAAATGTTGATATTGGATTATATGTAATTAGTTCATTCGAAGGAGATAATGTGTGTCTCCTCAGAAATTGTTGGTTTTGTAGAGAATATATAATTGATAAAGTCATATAAATAAAAATAAAATCTGTGAAGGTATTTTCAAAATTCTTATTTTGGAGCTAAAATTACAAGTGATGGATGAAAAATTGGACTATGGTGAGATATTCGAGGCCAACAAGAAGCTTTGGAATAGTAAAACACCGGTGCATATAGCATCGAGTTTTTATGATAACGATTCTTTTCTAAAAGGGAAAAATTCTCTCAATGACATAGAACTGGAATATTTGCAAGATATCAAAGGAAAGAAGGTTCTACATATTCAATGTCATTTTGGGCAAGATAGTATCTCGCTAGCGAGGATGGGAGCGAAGGTAGTGGCAACGGATATATCAGATGTTGCATTGTCTGAGGCTAGAAAATACAGTGATCTTTGCGGAACGGATGTGACATTTATTGAAACCAACACATATGATATCGGTGCGGTTATTTCTGATCGATTCGATCTTGTGTTTATGAGCTATGGAGTGACTTGCTGGCTGCCAGACATCGCTGGTCTGGCTAAGATTGTGTCGGATAGATTGCTGCCTGGAGGGCGGGTATTGATGGCTGAGTTCCATCCGACGTTGATGATGTTTGATTTTCCTAAGAAGGAGATGTTATTTGCATACAATAATGTACACGTCTACAGAGAGGAAGTCGAAGAGACCTATGCTCAAGAGGAAGAAGATGATGTAAAAGGTGTAGAATATTTCTGGCAGCATAGCCTTGAAGAATTGATGATGCCTTTCGTTAGAGAAGGACTTACTATGAATAGCTTTAGGGAGTACTATTATTCTCCTTATGAAGTGTTTGGTAGTCACTTTGAAGAGAAAGAAAAGGGCAAGTATGTCTATGGTGGATTTGCATATCCGGTTCCGCATGTCTATCTGATGGAGTTTCAAAAGCCAGTAGAGTAATTCTCGCTTTTATCCAGTCGAAAAATATTTAACTTTAGATTTTAAATAAAAAACAAAAGCTGATGGCTATACCTAGACCGTTTAATATACAGAAGTGGATTGACGAAAATAGACACGAACTAAAACCGCCTGTCGGTAATCGAAATCTATACAAAGAAGCAGGTGATTATATCGTGATGATAGTCGCCGGCCCAAATGCTAGAAAAGATTATCACTACAATGAGACAGAGGAACTGTACTATCAATTGGAGGGCAACATCGTCGTCAGAATCCAAGAAGATGGTAACCCTGTAGATATCCCGATCAACGAAGGGGAGATGTTTCTGCTGCCAGCCAAGGTGCCTCATTCGCCTATACGGTCAGAAGGTTCTATCGGATTGGTAGTAGAGCTGAAACGATCTGCGGGGGAGCGAGATGGATTACTGTGGTTTTGCGATAGCTGTAATAATAGCCTACACGAATCCTATTTCGAGTTGAAGAATATAGAAAAAGACTTTCTACCACGATTTAAGGAATATTACGGTTCTGAAGAAATGAGAACCTGTACGGCTTGTGGAGAGAAAATGGCAGTAGATCCAAGGTTTGTAGATTAGACTCACCAAAAAAATATTGAGTGAATAAGAAGATCTTCTTTGCATCAGATTTTCATCTTGGAGCGGATGCTCGATTGACAAGTCTGAATCGAGAAAAGCAGGTTGTTGCTTGGCTTTCTAGCATACAGGACGAAATCGAAGCGCTATATCTTGTAGGTGATATCTTTGATTATTGGTTTGAGTACCGATCTACGGTTCCCAAGGGTTTTAGTCGTTTTTTAGGGAAGATTGCAGAGCTGAGAGATGCGGGTATTCCAATCTATTTTTTTACCGGCAATCATGATATGTGGATGTTTGACTACTTCGAGTTGGAGTTTGGGGTCGAAATCTATAGATCTCCTGTTGTGAAAACTCTACAAGGAAAGAAAATTCTTATAGGTCACGGTGATGGTTTGGGGCCAGGAGATCATGGGTACAAAATGATAAAGTCTGTTTTTTCTAATCGCTTGTGTCAGTGGTTATATGCAAGAATTCATCCCAATATTGGTATTCGGTTGATGCGTAAGTTTAGCCATACTTCGAGAGATGTTGGTGGGGATGATGGCCATTTTTATGGTCGAGAAAAAGAAATGCTGGTACAATATGCCGAGGGCAAGGAGTCAAAAGAGCATCATGATTACTATATATTCGGACATCGACATCTACCTCTTGATGTAACGATTGGCGATGGCACAGCAACATATATCGGGCTCGGAGATTGGACAGAATATCAAAGTTATGGAGTGCTTGATGAAGGAATATTCTCGCTCCAGTACTTCAACACAGATCCAAAGACAAAAATAGTGCGATGAAGATATATCTTTACAAATACTGCCTTTTACTGGTTCTTTTTTTACCAAGTTGTAGTCGAGGACAAGCCGATGTACTCACTAGGCCTACCGAAGCTAAGGTCGATATATCCGTTCCTATCGATCAGGTAGAAATTGATAAACTAGAAAATATCTATATCTTGACAGAGGATAATCGCATATTAAGGTACAATCCTGATCTATCGCTCAAATACGAGTATAACAATAGTCTTAGCGGAGATATTGTTAGTATCGATGCTACCAATCCACAAAAAATATTGTGTTTCGTCAAGGATTTTAACAGGATGATTGTACTCGATAATACGCTTGCTGAAATCAAAACCATCGATTTGTCGACTTCCGAATACTTAGATATTACCGCCGTCGCTCGATCGAATGATGATCGCATATGGATATTCGACCCAGTATCGCAATTATTAGTCAAAATCAATAGCATAGGAGCGCCAATATTTACGAGCAATCGACTGAGTGATCTTAATCTAGGATCGATAGATCCCATAATCATCGAGGAGCGCTCAAATAGAGTAGCACTAGTAGATCAAGAAATCGGACTATTATTATTTGATAATTTTGGTAGATATCTTAAGCTGATCCCCGAATTATACGTCGAGCATATTCAGATCATTGGACAGTATATCTTTTACTCTGTTGATGGTAAGTTCTTCCAATACAATATAGATCGATATGAGAAGAAGCAAATCGAAATTGACAACAAGGGATTCCGAAAATTAAAAATGACAACCGATTACACCTATCTTTTTGGTCACGATGGCCTAATTAGAAGCAAGAACTAGGCAGGATATTGTACATAATTTCTGGCTGTTTCCCATAGTTTTACTGATATTTCATATTCTGGTTCGATATGTTGTCGCAAGATACCATGAATAACAAAGCAGATGTTTTCAGCGGTCGGGTTAAGATTTCTGAATTCCTCCGTTTCTATGTTCAGGTTTTTATGGTCAAATCTATTTTCAATTTGAGCTTTGATGATATCCTTAAGAATCTTCAAATCATAAAGATACCCAGTCGCAGGATCAACTTCTCCCGTTAGTTTTACCTCTAGGTCATAATTGTGCCCATGGTAATTGGGGTTGTTACAAAGACCAAATATTTCTTGATTTTTTTCATCTGTCCAGGATGGATTATGCAAGCGATGTGCAGCATTGAAGTGGGCAGTACGAAATACGGAAATTCTCATCTAAAATAATTTTTGTAGCGCGTAGAAATATAATCTACATTTGACAATTTGCCAGATACTTAAACAACGGCATGTACGGAATAGAACAAGATGATGTAGTGATTGTTTAGTCCAAATTATTAATTGAAAGCCAAGAGGCAACTCATTCAGCAAACAATTCCATGGATATCTTATCACCAAGATGTTTTCCGTCTTTGGTGAGCGTATAGATATCTTCTGTTTTTGTGATCAGCCCTCTACGAATGAAAGAAGTAACTTTGCTATCAAATAGCTGGAGATGTTGCATCCAATTTGTTTGGATGTCATTCCGATCTACGCCCCAGATTGTTCTCAATCTTATCAATATGTATTCGTTGTAAGCGTCGATCGGAGAGAGTTCTTCTGTCTCCATAGGGATATTACCTTCGGCGATTTGCTTGATATATTTGGCATTATGTGAGATATTCCAAGAGCGGCGATTTTTGCCATCATAACTATGTGCAGATGGTCCGAGTCCTAAGTATGGCTTGCCAAGCCAGTAGTTGGAGTTATGTACAGCATATTTACCCGGTTTTGCAAAGTTGGATATCTCATAATGGGTGTAGCCCGCTGCCTCCATTTTGGCGATTAAGATATCGTACTGTCGAGAACTTACATCATCATCTACCGGCTTCGTTTTTCCTTGTGCTATAAAATGATGCAAAGCTGTTCCTTCTTCTACGGTCAGTGCATACGCTGAGATGTGTACTATGTTTTGAGCTAGCATCTTGTCTATATTGGTGATCCATGTC